>CDFF01072126.1:18522-29661 GCA_000826265.1 Acanthamoeba culbertsoni
TTTTTTTTGTGCATGCCCTCCTCGCCATGTCGATAGCGCTTTCCTTACACCAGCCCCCTCCCCTCAATGTCGTGTTCAGGTGCCTTCACCCGTTCGTGACACTTCCAAGACGGTGCACTACCAGACAGGCGTTGCCGGCATTCCGCCGCCCCCTGGCAGCAGGTTCTGGGTGATCGAAGACAACAACTGTTCACCGCGCTTCATGCGTTCCTCCCTCTACACGGTGCGCAGAGCCTCTCCTCATCTATCCACCGGTGCTCCACTACTCTAACACACGATCGTGATTTCGACCTGCAGATCCCTGCCACTTCCGATCTGCACCTGCAAAGCGGCCTTCCCTTCGGCGTAATGGTGCAGCCAATGGCCGAGCCCGGCCCGGGCGAAACTGCAGTGCCCCTCGTTGACTTTGGGGCCATGGGGCCCATCCGTTGCGGCCGCTGCCGCGCCTACGTCAACGCCTTTGACACCTTCGTCCGCGGCGGGACGCACTACATCTGCTGCCTGTGCTCCGCCGTCAATGAAGTGAGCCTTCCCCCTCCCTCCTTCCCTCCCTTCTCCTTCAGTTGATCTGACGATCTATTGTTTTTGTCGCTTCTTCGTCGTCTTATTCTCCTCCTCCTCCCTCTCCCTTCTCCTTCAGGTCCCGCAACCCTACTTCTGTCCGCTTGAGCCCACCGGTCGGCGCGCCGATGCTACGCAGAGACCAGAGTTGTCGCGCGGCTCGGTCGAGTTTGTCGCCACTGCCGAGTACATTCAGAGGCCGCCCACGCCTCCCGTGTGGGTCTTTGTTGTCGACGTCTCCGCCCCTGCTCTCGCTGCCGGTCTCCCCCAGGCCGTCGCCAAGGCCCTCGAGAAGGTATGCGCCAAAGAGATGGTGGGGACGATTGTAGTTACTACGACGATGATTAGGTTCTGAACTGATCGGTTGTAAAACGTTTCCCTCCCGTAAAGCTTTTCGCCGATTCGCACGAGAGTGAGCCTGCGCGCGTGGCCATTGTCACGTACGACGCTTCGGTGCACTTCTACCAGGTTCTGAACCAGCAGCAGCCCCGCATGCTCATCATGCCCGATGTGGACGACGTACGCCATCTCCCTCTTTTCCACCTACGCACCTATGCGTTGTCCTTTTCCCACTCATATGCATATATATATATATACATTTGTATGTGTGTGTGTGTGTTATATACGACTGCGGGTGATTGCCACCACAGCCATTCGTTCCGTGCAACAGCGAGGCGCTCGCTGTCCGTTATGCGGAGGCCAAGCCAGCCTTCGATTCGCTTCTCTCTCGCCTCATCACCCTCTTCCCCACCCCCACCCAAGAATCGGCCCTCGGCGCGGCGCTCCAGTCCGCCTACCACCTCCTCGAGGAGACCGGTACGCGCTTCCCTTTTGCGAGGTGGGTGGTGGTGGTCGCGCCGCTCATTTTTTGTGGGGGGGGGGTATCAGGAGGCAAGATGTTCGTGTTCGCCTCTTCGCTCCCCGTGTGCGGCGTAGGGGCGCTCAAGCAGCGCGAGGAGATGAAGCCAGGCTCGGAGAACGAGAGCGCCCTCTTCCGTCCCCAGAGCCCCTTCTACACCAAGCTGGCCGAGTCGTGCGCCAACAAGAGGGTCACTGTGGACCTGTTTCTGTTTGCGCAGGGCCAGTCTGACGTGGCCACCGTGGGCGAGGTAGCCCGCGGCACCGGCGGCCACGTCTACTACTACGGCCCGGGCCTGTCCGCCGAGGAGCTGGGCAACAGGCTCTACCCCGACCTCAGCAAGAACCTCGCCCGGGGCACGGGCTACGACGCCCTCATGCGGGTGCGCTGCAGCGCCGGGGTCAGCGTCAAGTCCTACGAGGGACACCTGCGCGTCAACGACACGGGCGACGTCGAGCTGCCCACGGTGGACTCGGACAAGACCATCGCGGTCTACTTCAAGCACGACGACGCGCTGGCGGACAACAGCAAGGTCGTCATGCAAGCCGCGCTCCTCTACACCACCCACCAGGGCCAGCGACGCATCCGCGTCCACACCCTCCAGCTGCCCGTCAGCGCCGCCCTCCCCTCCATCGTACGCTCCGCCGACGTCTACACCTCCGTCGCCTTCATGGCCCGCCACGCCATCAAGGAGGTGGCCCGCACCTCCCTCCAGGGTACTTCCTCTTCCCTTCCCATTCACCTTCACCTTCACCTTCTTCGCTTTCTTATGCCTCCCCTCAATCTCACGCTGCTTTCCTTCTCCCCCTTGCGGCCGTGATGAAGCTGGGCGCAACGCGCTGGTGACGGGCGCCGTGTTCCCCCTCTACTCGTACAGGAAGAACGGCTCGCCCGCCCCTGCGCTGGCCACGCAGCTGGTCTTGCCGGACTCGCTGCAGCTTCTCCCTGCGCTGACGCTCGGTCTGCTCAAGCACCCCATTTTCAGGTACACACCTTCCCATGTATATATATATATATATACACACACACACACCTCCCCCTCGCCCTCACCCTTCGCATTCTATTGGCTCCTGGTGCTCACCTTCGCTTCGGTTGACAGGCCGGAGACCCGTCCGGACGAGCGCATGGCCTTGTTCGCGACCTTCAACACGATCCCGCTCGAAGTTCTGCCGACGTTCTTCTATCCCAGCCTTTTCCCCCTTCACATCGAAGGCTCGGTGCGCGCTTCTCCCACGCCTCCGCTCACCCTGCCTTCCCTCAGCGTGCTGACGGCCCGTGTGTGGTCTCTCTCTCTCTCTCTCTCTCTCTCTCTCTCTATATATATATATATATATTATTATTATTATTATTATTATTATTATATTGCAGTGGGGGCAGAAGGACGATTCGGGAACGGTGGTTTTGCCTCCGCCGCTGCGTCTGACAACGACACAGCTCGAGGGCCACGGCGCCTATATTTTGGACGACGGCCGCCACATCTACGTCTGGTGCGGGCCAAGCGTCAATCCATCCATTCTCGAGAACCTCACCGGCGCGGCCGCTTTCCATCTCATCSACCCTCTCAAGGTAACATGTTGGTTCCCTTGCGAGACCTGAAATGGAATAACTTTTCGTTTCGTTTCGAAACTCATCCTTTCTTTTTTTTTTCTTTCTTTCAGGTCACGCTGGAGCCGAGGGACAACGAGCTGTCGCAGCGCGTGTGGGAGGTCATCCGCACCCTCCGCGCCCGCACGCCGCAGGAACAGGTCGTGCTGCTGGCCCTGCCGCGCAGTCGTGCCGAGCTGCAGTTCTTCGCAGGCCTGATAGAGGACAAGTCGCAGCAGGGAATGTCCTACGTGGACTTCCTGTGTCAGCTGCACAAGCACATCCAAACCAAGATAGCTGGGTGAGTGCTCACATCGGATCGTCTACTTGCTTTCTCTTCTCTTCTCTTCTCTTCTCTTTTTGGGTTGCTGACGCTGGATCTATGCAGTGATGAATCCTCGCAGGTCGCTATGCGAGCTATGGTTGAGTGGAGCTGATCAGATTAATGCAGCAACGCTGGGAGAAGGAGCGAAGGAGCAAAAAATAAGAGAATTTATGTGTTCGCTCGGCCATAATACAAGCGGGAAAATTATCCTTGTTTGTTTTTTCGCCGAAAGTTCTGCTGCCCACGTAACGGTGGTCATGACAACGCTTTCTCTATGTCCTGTTAAATCACCATTCATACCAGAGCCCTATGACCATAAGGTAGCTATATTGAGGGGGGGGGGTGAGCATGGTGCGCACCATCAATTTCAGTTGCATGGTGCGACGTCCTTCAAGCGGATGGCGCAACTGCGTTTTGATTAGTGTCTGGTTCAAGCCCTCAATGGCCTGCACCCAGGCCTTTGCCTCCTGCAATACCATCACCCACACCACGTGTGTGTGTCAGTCTATAGTGCGTTGATATTGCTGCAAAGGCGTCCACAACTTACCGCTTCGCTATCCGCCTCGAATCGATACGTTCGAAGAGCCGTTAGAAGTTCAAAGCAATTGCTCTTGGCCCCTTCCAGCTGCCGCGCCTTCGTAAAGAGCGTGCTGATTTCATCCCTCTGCACGGTTGCTTCATTGTGAGTATGCAAGATAGACGGACGGCGGGCGGGGACAGCGAACTGCGGCCGACGGCTGGACGTGCTGTGGCGATCGGTAGTAGAGAAGGTTCTCGCCCTGCAACACGAACCAGCGGCGGGTCGATCCCCACCCCTTGATCTTGTGCTTCTTGAGCCAACCGCTCCTGGTCACATGGTCCGCCTGGAACTGCGGCTTCTGTGCCAACCGTTCGTGAAATACGCCCGCCTGGGCCGAAGTGATGGCATTTCCTGCACGCCAGGAAGGGCGCGTTTAGTCTTCTTTTTTCCGTTTTCTGCTTTCTTTCTTCCTTCTGCTTTCTTTATGTCTATCGATCCGTACGAAGGCTGGAAATCCAAGAACACATCTCGAGCTCCGATTGGGCCATCAGCCAATATACACGCTTGCCTTCCATTATTTCGAAACACCAGAAGTCTCCCGGCACCTCCTGTATCGTACTGTAAGCGCTTACATGTTAAAACACCATCCCCACGGGGTTGCAATGCAACATTCGGAAGCTTGCTTACCATATCAACATGTCCATTGGCGGACCAGCAAGCGTGGTGTCCTGATTGGGTCGAGCAGTTAGTGTTGTGGTTAAGTAAAGAACGAAGTTGGGGGGGGGGAAGAGAGGACAGAGAAACGAACATTTTTGCTGGCGTAGTAACAGAGGAAGTTGTTCTGCTTGAGGACGAAGTATCTCTTTTCCCATATGTCCTCCTCTTCTTCGTTTTGTGCCTCGATCAGCATCACAAGCTCGCCTTGCCGCTTCTCCTTTCGTATCATCGAAGACACGCGCGGCTTCTTCTGCGCAAAGCTACTTTTTTCCGCCATTTTCTGGTGGTCGATTTGTTTCCGTTAAGTATATTATTCTTTTTCTGTTCTCTTTTCTTTTCTGGGCACGATGCGATCCAAAGAAGAGAGGAGACGTCCTACCATCTTGACTTCGTCTATCGAACACATCCAGCCGAGCATCTCCTCATGCGAACTCGCCTGCAGGTAGATATTGTAGCGCGCCGTCACAATGCAGAACACGAAGCGCCTGTCGTGGAAGTGCTTCTCCTCTTTCGTGGAACACAGCGACAGATCGACTTCGCCAGTCGGGTTATTCGGGTTCGCCTTGGCTTCCTTTTTTTTTTTTTGTTTTTTTTTAACATTTAACATTTATGCATGAAATTTGATGGAGGAGGAAACAAGCAACGGTCCTAGTCGAGAAGAAGACGATGATGATGAGGAGGGAGGTCTACCTCTTCGCTGTGCCAGTAGACCATCTTGAGGTTGGCGTCGAAGGCGAACCAGCGACGCTTCCATCGCTGATGCCGGGCGTTGCCGCCTGTGGACAGTTTGTTGAGGTATCCTTTGGACAAAGCGAGCTCGTTGAGCGCTTCTGTGGCGCTCCTGCCTCGCGAGGGGGGCGTAGCAGCAAAGGCGCCGCTGCGAGGGGAGACGACTGCGGAACCACCCGAAGAGAGGGTTGAAGGAGGCGTCTCCTTCAGGCTGGCGAGGTTGGGAGAGGAGGTGAAGGCCACCCCGCCACGAGCATGTAGGGGGGGATTGGACGGAGAGGCAGAAGAGGTGTGAGCGTGAGACGCTACCGCAGAAGATGAGGAGGATAGAGAAGGATCCTCCCGAGTGTCTTTCTGCAGTACGAACGATTGTTAATGAGGAAAACTTCTTGTGTGGAACTTTGAGGCGCCTAACTACCTTAAACGAACCCCCGAACCTGACAATCTTGCCCGCTGCCTTCATTGGGAGGGGGGGACTGCAGCGAGAACTACAGCACGTGTAAACAAGAATATGCGAATTATGAAAAGCAATGGTGTTTTGCCACCGAGAAATGTGAGTTTCTCTTATTTATCAACAAATCAGTGTTCATTTAAAGTAGAACTGCCGTGATAACTGTCCAGAGCTCGAGGAAGAATACGGATGAGGTCTACGGCGCGCGCTACGACAAGCAGAGAGCTCACACCGGCCAAGTGCTGGAAAAGAGCCTCAATCCGCGAGGGTTCCACAAACCGTGGAAGCAGGGACAGGACAGTCTGTGCAGAAAGATGCGCCATGTGAGCAACAATACCTTCTTTCAAGAGATGCACACCCAGAGGGGTGCCGTACCTCGAGCACCCGCTCCTTCAAACTAAGCTCAAATATGCAAATGGCGAGAGTGGATGGCGGCATGGCCAGGAGATGCGCCATCAAGGACACTACCGCGTTGCCCAAGCTCGAGGATGGTCCGCGTAGGTGTAGCAAGACAGCGTCCAAAGCAATCACAAAGCACTGCAACAGGTCGTCCTCGACTTTTGACTATAAAACGTTCATCATGAGAGGGACTGGTCTGGTCAAGATCATGATGTTTTTGGATGGGCGTACGTAAGGGAGCGATGGATCGATGTGGTCCCTCATCGTCTTGCTTGCATAGAGCAAGCGGCCGAGCTTGTCGGCGTAATCGGAAGTTGGAATAGGAGGCGGTGTACCGAGTCGTGAAATGGGGGATGGGGGCGAGGAGGGTGAGAGAGGCCGAGAAGATGGCTGAAGCGCCAAAACAGGCGAATGAAACTGTGGCGGGGCAGCAAGCGAGGACAGAGGCCATCTGGGCAAGCTGGGCGACTCGGGTGTCCCAGTCTGATGTGGGAAAGCGTGGTGGGATGCTATCCAGATATCGTGCGAGGGCGGCAAGCGAAGCTGGAGGCACATCTGCTTCGCCAAGGCCTGGTACAACATGCACTTGCTTTTTCTTCACCAAGAAGAGAATAGCAGTGTAAGCTCCAGGGGTGGCGAGTCGAGGAAAAGAGGGGAGACACACCCTTGTTCTTCGCCAAGGAGCAGACGGGCCCACCAGGACAAGCAAAGAAGAGTCCATGCCACATCTAGCCCCGTGGCGTCAAACACTCGACTCAGCTGGTCCCTCACTTGAGCCAGGCTGTTGGCGGCTTGAGGCAGGTTCCCCTCCAAATAGTAATCTGGAACGACGCGTTGTCATGAAGCGCGGAAAACACCGGAAAAGACAAACGCAGATGCTTTATGTACCCAGAAGGCGCATGAAATTGTCTGCGTATGGTCTAACCAGATCATCTCCTGCGAGGCCCTTCCGTGCCAAGGCAACGGTGATGAGAAAGGGACTCACAACCCACGGGTGATCGAGCGGATCGGCGAACGTCAGCATGGAAAAGGAATAGAGAGGACGGTACGGCCCACCTTGGCCCCAAAAAGAAAGTCGTCAGCGGACTCCACTGCAAGACTCGGGGATGTTAACATTAACGTACCCTCCTCTACGCCAGGGTCGAGGCGCGGAGACAACTGGGGAGACGGAGATGGCAAACAACGCCTAACAGGCACAATCTGGCTCATGTAGAAGGTCTCACAGGGACGAGTAGCGAAAGAGAAGGTATCCTCGAGCAGGTGTCTCGAGAGCGAGTGACCCTGGTCAGGGTAGGGCGTCCATGGTTGTTCGCTCTGCTTGAGAATGCGGATGTCGTCTTCTATTTCCTGTTCGAGCCACGTTGACTTGACCGGGGCTTGTTCGGCAACCGAACAACCACTTCGTCGCCTCTTGCCTCGCATAGAGTAGCCACCTTCAGCATGTCGCCATAGCCACGCCTTTTCGTCTGCTTTATGCTGCTTGACACCATCAGCCAAGGCAACGGTGAGAAGGGAGTGGCTGTTCCTATTATTCGTATTTAGGTAAAATTCTCGGTAACTCTCCGCGCTAGTGCTCAATTGGGTCGCACGGTGCGTTTTTTCACGTGAAAGGGCAACTGAAAGCTAATCTCCGAATAAATGGCCGCAAGGTCTTGCTTACCCGATGGTTGGCTCTCTGGGGGCGGACTACTTTGTGCTTGCGGTGGGTGATGCCCTCCTTGGCTAGAAGGGCGAACCAATGGCTTGGTAGCAGAGTGCGTGAGCAAACGGGTGGGGGTTGGCGGTTTGTCGGTAGTTGCGGTGGTCTGATTCGCGGTTCGCTGAATGGGGGGAGATTTACTCAAGAAAGGAGTGTCATTCCCTGCGGGCAAAGAGGCCTCCTCCTTAGATGAGGGGCTATCGCGTTGGGCGAAGTCCTGATAGCACATCAAGTGGCGACCCTTGGTGCCCGTCCGGCGGGAATGCAAAGTTGGAAAGACTCTGAGGCACTATGGAATGAGCTCCTTGTGCCGCCATGTTGAAAGCAACTAGCTCGTACCTATGCAGAATCTTGCCAAAGGCCGACTGTGCAGTGGCTTCCACGTTGTGTTTGCTACACCAAGCGAGGTAGGCGTCATAAACTTCTCTCCGAGAAAGCGTGGAACCAGGTCGGATCTCGTAAGTCTCGTATAACCTGCAACTTCAGTGTTATACTTGTACGCCTGAATCTACAGTTGGAGTAGTTGGCAAACCATCGTTCGATGGCAGCCACTGCCTCTTCTTTTCCCATGAGGAAGAACTGCTTCGGCATAGCCTCTTCGGTCGGCGTCATCTTTTTCTTTCTTCTCGGGAGCCGAGACGAGGAACAAAACAAGGAGCAATGCCGCGGTTGCTCAGCTTATGTGTTTCTACCTAATTCTCTCACTGGAAAGCAGTTCCAAATATTGCGGGCAGCAGTGCAACTGGCTGAGTGTTGCTACGCAAAAGTGCCAAGGACGGCAAAGGCCCGGGAACACTTTGCCATGTGCTGTGGCCATTTAGAGAGCAAGGCGGTATCAACTGTTGCACTTCAAGCTTCCTGCATGTGCCGCGGGAACGAACGTACAAAGGAAATTGGCAAATAAAGCCGTGAAAACAATAGAAACTGCTTATTTTACTTATTTTACACGATGAGCAAGGTGATTCTGTACTCCTACTGGCGCAGTTCGTGCTCATACCGTGTTCGCATTGCACTGGCCTTCAAGGGCATCGAGTATGAATACCGTGCAGTCAACTTAATCAAAGATGGTGGGGAGCAATATAAGGAAGAGTACACCCGCTTGAACCCAATGCAAGCAGTGCCTTCCTTGCACCTCGACGACGCCTCCCTTTCGCAGTCAGTTGCTATTCTTGAATACCTTGAGGTGAGCCCCCCCCCAGACACAAGAAATCTAGCTCATCCAGTTATCGTCCAACAACAGGAAACCCGCCCTGAGCCTGCTCTGTTGCCCAAGTCGCACTTGGCGCGAGCAAAGGTGAGACAGCTCGTGAATGTCATCTGCGCAGACACACAGCCTCTCCAGAATCTGCCCGTGCTCAAGGAGGTAGGCGAAGAACGTAAGCTCGACTGGGCCCGCAAGTGGATCAACCGTGGCCTCCAAGGTAGAGCTATGACTGACGTGCCCACCAACTTGCGTGTTTGAATCTCACCGTCTCTGTGATCATGCTAGCCTACGAGAAGATCGTAACGGATACAGCTGGCAAATACTCGGTGGGCGACGAGGTCACTCTCGCCGATTTGGTCTTGGTCCCGCAGCTCTACAACGCGCGCCGCTTCAGCCTCGACCTTTCCAGCCTGCCCACTATCCTGCGCATCGAGGAGGCCCTGTTGCAGCTACCGGCCTTCCAGGCGGCGCATCCGGACGCTCAGCCTGACGCACAAAAGAGCTAAACGGCCGAAAGAATAACAGACCCAATTGGATAAACTCTTTTTTAATTTGTCGAGGTTGCGGTGTTAGCGGAAGGGTTCAGGACACAGCGGTTTAGCCGAGGCGGCACGAGACGAGCACATGTTGCAGGGCCTCGGACCAGGCACGGCCCTCCGCCACGGATACAGTAGCGGCGTGGATGCGTGCTTCCACCAGCTCGAGTTCGAAGCAATTCTCCCTGACCCAAGGGGATGCAAGGGGAGTGAGCAAAACAAAGGGGCAGCCACGAGTGAGGCCAGTACCTGTCGAAAAGCATGAGAGAGCTGACATTGCGGTAGAAAATGGCCTGCTTGATAGTGCGAAGCTTCACGTGCAGCGCTGGCTCGACATCGGCCTTGTTGGTGTAGAACGCCAGCGACCGCTTGCTGAGCACACAAAAATGGCGTTCCCACTCGCCTGCGGTTTGTGTCAGAGACCAGAGTGGAGGCGTATAGGCGTAGGGCTTCTAACCTTTGCCCGACACCGGCTTCTTGAGTATGTAGCCCGAGTGGACAATGGACGACTTCTCCAGAGCCTTGCGCGTTGCTTTGTCCTGTTGGCCTTCCTTCTCTTTCGCGCTGTCCGAATGCGACCGACGCCTTCATGTTCGCACCAAATTAAATTTGCGTACGTGATCGCGGGACTCATTTAAGTGCCAGAAAGAAGTGCGCACCGTGTGATGGCCTCCGATACGATAGTCGTGAAGTCAGCGTCCAACCCGCGGCGATCGTCTGCGTCTCCGCTGGAGATGAGTGCCATCTTCTGCCTTATCTTGTCCGCTTCCTTCATCTTCTTCTTCTCCTGCTTTTCCTTCTCCTTGAGAGCCTTGCGCTCGTCCTTGATGATCTTCTTCTCCTCCTTTGTCCGATTGCGCTTTTCTTTGTCCTTGTCCTTATCCTTTTCGTCCCTCCATTCCTTGCCTATCATGCCTTGAATCTGCACGGCCTCATCGAACGACAGTCCCAGCACCACCGCATCCCCCTTGGCCTTCTTCTTTTTCTTCTTCTTTTCGTCTTTCTCTCGCTTCTCTTCCTTATCCTTCTTCCCTTTGCTGCCACCCACGTCGCACACCACATCGCTGTCCTCTCTCTTGATAGTGCGCGTGAAGGATCGCAGCCTGTTGACGTTTGACGAGGACGTCGATTTGAACAGCATCCCCGTGCGTGACGAACCCGAGCCCGAGCCCGAGCCAGATGCATGGGACGCGGCGGATGGAGGAAGCGGCGTGGAAGAGGGCGGGTTGGAGTTGATCAGAGACGCAAGCGTGCGACCCGGGGCGGCAGAGAAAGACGAGGAAGGCGGCGATGACGGCGAAGTGGAGGGGTGCACGATGGACGAAGAGGACGATTTCGGAGTGCGATTCGAGACGGAGCGACGGAGGGGAGGGTGGGGCAGGACGCGCGATTCCGAGGCAGAGGAGGGCGGCGAAGGGGGAGAGGAGCAGGAAGAGGGAGGAGGGGAAGCTGGTGAGTAATGGCGGGGGGAGAGAATGGATGATACGGGGGCGGAAGAGGTTTTGGGAGAGGAACGCAAGATGATGTGAGAACGTGAGGATGAAGATGAGGATGA
>CDFF01072127.1:0-11734 GCA_000826265.1 Acanthamoeba culbertsoni
CGTGTCGGGGTGGGCGGGGTGTGAGCGTGTATGAACAGTTGGAACGTTACAGAGAAGATTCGCAAAGGCGCCTCTCCCCAAGCGCAATGGGGGCCCTTGCAATCGAGCTCCATACCATGGCGTACATGGTAAACCTACTTTTTTTCCCCCCACCCCTCCCATCCCCTCCACCAACATCTGTCAACGCTTACTGGGAACGATTCAGCACCTTTGGTGGGAATGGTACAGGAGCCAACGCGCAGATAGCTTGGAGGCCAGGAGGAAAGATATTTCATTACAAAGCGAGTAAGCTTATACAATAAGAACTCGAGTTTCAAGCGCAAGCCTCATTAAACAGCAGGATTCCTGACATGGTCGAGGTCCACTTCACTTGAGCAGTAATGCGAGACAGAAGGCATGGGGCATGGCTACCACCGAGCACCGCCGTCGATTGTTTAGTATCCATCGAAGAAGGAGAACCCTCGGTCCGCCGGAGCACCACGCAAGAAGTCCCACACGATGCAAGTGCGATCCGCACTGCCCGAAACGATCTTGCTGGCATCGAACTTGAGCGATGTCACCATTTCGGTGTGTCCCTGTCCACGCCAGCGCTTAGAAAAGGCGACGCTCTCTTCAATGTGGACGAGGAGGGGGGAGGGGGGCGATGCCTCACATACCTGCAATATTTGGATGCACTCGCCGGAGTGCATGTCCCATATGCGGAGGCTGTCATCGGCGGCCCCCGACACGATCTTGTTGTTGTCGAATCGCAGGTTCATGACGGTATACCTGAGACGTACGGAAAACCCCGTTCATTGATCAGGAAATGGCCAACAGGGGAAACACACACACACACATGGAGGAAGGAAGGAAGGAAGGAAGAGGAAGAGGTCACCGATGGCCGCTGAGCTTCTTTATCACTTCTCCCTTTTCAAAGTCCCACACGAATATCTGCCGATCGCGAGCACCGCTCACCAGCCGGTTGGTGGCGAGGTCGAATTGCAGGCAATAAACCTGGTCCAGATTTCCTCGATGTAAGCAGAGGGGATGGTGATGGTGATGGTGATGATGGTGATGGTGATGATGGTGATGGTGATGGTGATGGTGATGATGGTGATGGTGATGATGGTGATGATGGTGATGATGGTGATGGTGATGGTGAAGGGGGTGGGGGTGGGGGAGAGTAAACGGAGGCTCGCCAGCGGTGACATGAACCGGAGCACGCACCGCTTTGGAGTGGGCTTCGAGAATGCGCTGGTAGTGATTGGATCGCCGGAGGTCGAATATGTAGATCGCCTTCTCGCGCTTGGAGGCCGTGCACAGAACATCGTCCTGGAACTGCAGACAGCTGATCGAACCAGCGCATGGAACTGTTGCACGGATACCAAGAAATATATATATATATATATATGAATTAGATAGATAGATATATGGGATTGAGGGGAGCGAAGGCGTGCTTTTGATGGTTTTGATGTATTTCCCAGTCTTGACGTCGAAAATCTTGATGGTCTTGTCGTCGCTTCCGGTGACCAGCAACTCGGAACTGAACTGGAGGCACTTCACGCCGCCGTCGTGTCCACCAATCACCCGCGTGCATTGGCCTTTACACGTGCGTGTGTCGACGAATAAAATAAAGGAGAGAAAAGAAAAGAGAAAAGGAAAGGAAAGGAAAATAAGGGCGTCAGCCATTGACGCGAGTTCCCCTGCGCCGGAGAGCGGAGCGCATGGGGGGGGGCGCACCGGTGTTGGGGTCGAACTCTCTGAGCTTGGAGTCCGACGACCCGGTCATGATGCGATTCTTGTCGAACTGAAGGCACCACACGGGAGACAACACTCCGTTCGACTCATTCTTGAGCGTTTGCAGCATATTCCCTGGCATTGCGATTTATAGGGAAAATATTCATTTAAAAAAAAATGTGTGTGTGTGCAATTATTGAATTATTGGATTGTATTTTATATAAATATTGATATATTGCACCTGTTTGCGTGTTCCATATCCTGACAGTTCCATCGTAACTGGAGCTCACCAGCTTATTGGCGTAGAAGTCCACACACGTTACCCTAAAAGGGGATACCCGTGAGCGATCGTTCTGTGTTTTTTTTTTCCCCTCCATAAAATGATTCTTTATTTATTATTTATTATTTATTTATTTATTGATGAGTGTAGCGGGGGGGTGGCAGTAACCAGCCGGTGTGACCGCGTAGGGTGCTCACATGGTAGTGACCGTTGAGCCAATTGCGCTCGAGGAGGTATCGACCCTTGACAATCTCCCGCCAGTCGCGCGCAGCCCCCTCCTCCTTTTCGTCATGCACGCCCCATCTGCATCGGAAAAGGATGAACGAAAGAGAGGGATCATGTCATGTAGTAGGATCATGATCTCCTCCTTTGGGGAGGAGCAAAAAAAAGGGGGGAGGGGAGAGGGGAGAGTATCGCTACGGGAAGCTTCTGGGAGCAGAGGCAGTGTGCGTACCGACGAATGTGCAGCTCGCTCCATAGGAGGGCGTCGTTCGTCAGGCGTCGCCAGTCGGTAGAGACTTGGGCTGAAGAAGGGTGGGAAATGCAACCCAGAGTGAGCGCAGGGACGATAAAGGAAGACCCGAGGAGAAGGGGATTGTTGGGGGGGGGAGGGAGGAAGCGAGCGCGACGCGTACCACACTTGCAAAGGGACTGAATATCGAGGAAGCTGAAGACGTAGAGGAGCAGCTCATCGGGGAAGAAGAACTCGTGTATGGTGGAACCCAGCGGGGTCATGCTCTTCTGGCTCGACTGAAGGAGCTGCACGATGGCCGTCCGCTCCTTGGACGAACCGCGCGGTGGTGACAACGGGGGCGACACCACCTCGTCTTCAAGCTCCTTCACGTCGGCCGAGGACAGGGGGAGGTGCAGGAGGGAGTCTCGGCTCGGCCCCTTGTAGACGTTGTGTTCCCACAAACCGCTGATCACTTTGCTGCCGTTGTGGAAAGTGCCGTCCCCGTGGCGTATGACGCGACAGTCGCCATAGTACCAGTGACCATTTTGCCTGTGCTTGGGGAGGTTACGCGGCGCGGTAAAAGTTTCGAGGAAGCTCAGCAAGGCCGATGTTAACGCTTCGTTGTCCTTGGTACACTCTATAACAAGATGTTTTGAGACAATGCCTGACGGGAAGATTGATGACGACCTTCCCCGGGAAGAGGAAGAAGAGGAAGAAGAGGAAGATGATGACGAGGAGGAGGGGGCGACGAAGGAGCGATGGTGGCCTGAATTTGATGGGGAAGTGCTCGCTTCAACTTCCTTTTCCTTCTTCGTGCTCAAAGAACTGCTCAAGTTGATGAACGACATAGTACACCCAACAGGAGGCAGCGCAACGAGGTTCACTGTTCTTTAGCTACCAACCACACTGGTTGCCCGGTAGAGAAAAGAAACAACAAGAATTGTGAAGAAATTGTTTTCCCTGAGCGCAAGCAACGCATTCCTCTTGTGAAGGGCTGTGCTTTGCACACGTGGGTTCGGAGCGTTCAGAACCACACGTCGGTTGACCAACGTCCCTGCTCGTGCAAGCGAGTGACATACTGCTCTGCGTGCTCCTTGTTGTTTTCGTGCTTCTCTGCGATGATGTCCACCAGGGCTGCCCGGACTGCTGGGGCCATCTGGGCGGCGTCACTGGACGGTGGGGGAGGAGTGAGCAGAGAGAGAGGAGGCGAAGCAAGTGCCGAACAAGAAAGCACCGTACCCGCAAATGTAGAAATGGGCTCTCCTCTCTTCGAGCAGGGTCCAGACCACTTCCTTGTGCTCGCGCAGACGGTCTTGCACGTAAACCTGCACATGGAAAGGGGGGGAAAAAAAACAAACACGCTTATTAATCTTAAAATTAAGCTTCCGCGGACGTTCATGACTGGGAGGAAAACTGACCTTGTGTGTCTGTTGGCGGGAAAAGGCGACGACCAGCGAGGAGAGGTGGCCGGCTGAGACAGCTTCATTCAACTCATCCTCGTAGAGGAAGTCTTTCTCCTTCTCTCGGCAACCGAAGAACAGCACAGCCTCGCCCCGGTCAACCTCGCCATTGCTGAGATGCTTTCGCTGATCGCCAGCAAGAGTTGTTTGTTCAGCACGTGTGCCGTGCAAGTTGGCAAAAGGGCCAGGAAGGGGAGATTGAGAGGGACCGAGGCGAGGTCGCTGGCCAACGTACGTGGTGGATGAAGCCGCGGAACGGGGCAATGCCCGTGCCGGGTCCGACCATGATGATGGGCGTCTGGCTCGACTTGGGAAGCCGGAACTGCGACTTGCGGACGAACAGAGGCACCGTGGGTCTGGGGCCAGACTCCATGCTCTCTGTAACGACAAGCGTGAAGCCGTTTAGACGTCAAACAAACAAAAATAAATAAATAAATAAATAAAACTAAATAAATAAATAAAATATAAATGTAAATGTAAATATAAAGAAATAGAGGAGGGGAAGTCTACCCGAAGGCAGGAGGCGGAGGAAGTGAGTGGAGCACACGCCGTGGTGGAGACGCCCGGTGTTGGTGGTGAAGCGGGTGACGACGCAGGTGATGTGGATGCGGCCGGGGTGAGCCAGCGGCGACGACGAGATAGAGTAGTAGCGCGGGGCCAGGGCCGGCAGCAGCTCCAGCAGGTGGCCCACCGGCACCTCCACGGACGGCAGCGCCTCCAGCACCTCGCCAATCGTTCTGATGGTTATGATGATGATGTCAGTGTGATCATGAAGAAGAACGAAGAAGAAAGAATAAGGAAAAAGAAGAAGAAGAATGGGGAAGATTGGAGAGGAGGGAATGGGAAGCGCTCCCTACCTGCGATCTTCCTTGATCCACTTGGAGTACTGCAGGCGCGGCTCGAGGCCGGGCTGGTCCTCGCCAGCGAGGGCCTTGAGGGTGTTGCTGTCCTCTTCGCTGCGCGCGTACTGAACGAGGGCGTGCAGGAGAGACTTGCGCGGAGGGGTGGTGATGTCCACCAGCTCCAGCAGAGCCTGATAACGATAATAGTAAAAATCAGAATAATTATTATAATTATTATAATAATACCGACATGAATCCGGAGAGCCCAGAAGAGAAAGGAGATAGGGAGTATGGAAGAATGAAGTGGCCGTCCTCACCTGGCGCAGGGGGATCGGTCCCATGACGTATCCCTTTTTGCCGACATCCGAGGCGGGCTTCAGGGCAATCAGACGTTCCAGGTCAGCCTCCACGCCAAGACGTCTATCCGAAATGCGCCCTCGGAGTCAGCATCTTCTCTCCTCTTGTTCTTTCTTTCTTTTTCTGTTTCTTTTTCTTTTTTGTTTTTCTCCGAGTGGATAAATAGACCACGAGGAGGAAGAGGCAGTACTTGGTCAGGGCGACGACAAGCTCGGGGTCGTTGTTGGGGTAAACGCCCACATGGTCGCCAGGCTCGTAAGTGATGTTGTCGGGAATGGCAATTTCGATGTGGCGACACGAACGCTCCGATGTGGATCCATGAAGCTCGCGGTTCACCATGATCTCGCATATCAACGGATTCTTGAGGTCGTGCACGCTGCATTCCAAAGAATGCCAAGAAAAAAGAAAAAGAAAAAGAAAAAGAAAATAGGGAAATTCAGCACTTCGTGACCCTCTGCAGTTTGTTTGTTCAAGCGGGGGGGGGGGACTGACCCTCGCTTACGGGTGCCGACGGCATGTCCGGTTTCTTGGAGGCGCTTGAGAGCAAGTTTGCCCTCTTCGCTTTCGTTATCCACATACAGCAAAACGTTGCGCGGCTTGCTGTTAAGTAACGAAGGCGTTTAGTTCGTCAGGAGCAAAGATGAGCCTCGATGACGTCAACATTAACATTGGAGGGGGGGGTAGTAGGGAACAGTGGGAGGTATGTACACGTCGTAGCTCTGGGACTCATCGGCGCCTTCGTAGGGAAGGCCGTGAAGGCGGCAGAGCGGCCCCCAAAGCCCCTTCTTCCACTTGGCAAAGTCCTCCTCGAGGGACGAGTCGTCATCCCCTTCGCCGCGGTCGTAGAATCGGTGGGCCGACAGCTCTTCCATTCTGCGGTCGATGGCCCGGCCAACGGCGTTGTAGTGCTCGTAGGTGCGATTGCCCAGTCTGTCGAGTAAGAACAGCGCCAAAGAAGCCAAGAAGCGTGGTGAGACACAAATCGACTACGGGATGCCTGGCGACGATGACAGTGCAGAGGTAAAGGCTGACGGACCCAAAGACTGTGTAGCGGACTTTTTCTAGCTCGGAAGGATCGCGTGAGTCATCCATGAGCCATGCGTAGAACTCTTTGGCGTTGTCCGTGGGTTCACCCTCGCCATAGGTTGCTACCACAAAGATGACGGTCTTCTCTTCGGCCAGATCTTCCTGTTACGCGAGTTACGAGAGAGGGTTGTCCCTTTGTTAGGGAGCCAGTACAGGGTTATCCTGAGGAAGAGGCCAGGGAAGCGCACAGCGGAGTAATCTTCGAGGTCCGTAGATTTGGGTGCAAACCCGAGCTTGCGTGCTTCGTCGGCCAGCTGGGTAGAAAAGTCTTCAGCAGTCCCTGTCTGTGAGCCCCACAGGATGCGCAAGGGGACGCCTTTCTCTTCCACGTGAGGTGCACTCTTGCCCTTGTTGATGGGAGCCTGACACGATGGGCGTCGTCATAAGGTGAGTAGAACGAAGACGAAACACGGTTTCACGGAGCGCCACGTCACGAATTGTTGCATCTCTAATTTACCTTGATCGTGGTCGAGGATTTGCTGGAAGAGTCGCCACTAGGTTTGGTGGGCGGAGGAGGGTTAGAGAAAAAGAAGCGGTAGATAGCGGCTGCTATAATGCAAGCAACCACCGCTATCACAACCGAAGATGTGCTCAAGATGGACTCCTCCGCTGACTGGGCTAAAATCTCATCCGACAAGGGAGCATGGGTCTCCATCGAAACTTTGGCAACTGTCTGGGAACAACGCTTCTCCGACCTCTTTACGAACGCACAAAAGCGCGTTACGGAAATTAGCGTAATTATATGTAATTTTCGTTATTTTCCTTCGCGTTTCGTGGACTTGTCGTGCATCAACCCCAAACACTTTTAGCCAGAGACAGACTCTGCCGAGGCAGCCTCCTCGTCTGACTAATAACCCAATAGAAGAAAGATTGTTTTGATTGCAGGCAAAAATGGAGAAACCATAAAAAAATGAATTTGGGGGGGGGGGCAAAACCGTCTTTATAACAACTGGGTGTGTTTACAAACCACCATCTCTTACTTAGACGGTTCTGACTTGAAGAACTTGGAAATGAAAGAAGGTTCAATGATGTAAACGGCGGCGATTCCGGCGAGTGCTCCCCAGCGAAGGCCAGTAGGTACCCATGTTTTTGCCCAAGGAATCCATCTCTTTCCGAAAACGCCCGCCTTAGTGAAAACGTTGGCGTAGAAGCGTTGGTACGCGATGGTCTCGTGATAAGGCACCTCCCGCACAGTGCCGAGTCGCGTAGCGGCCTCCTCAAGATTGACTGTCGAGTGGGTCTTGTCGAGCTTGTGGATGGACATCTCGGGCTCTGCACGCAAAGAAATTGACGGGCTACAGATGTTAGGCTGCCGTTATTCTCCGATGAAAGCAAAGGCAGGCATGTGCGCCAGGAAAAATCCCAGTTTTCGGTAGGTGACGTCACACCACTCGCTTCTTTTTAGGCAGCACAGCTCGAGAAGACAGTATTGTAATCAGAGCAGAGCAGCAATGGAAGAGAGGATTCTGCGCTTGGTCGTGAAGAACGCGGCACAGGCCAAAGATTTTTCGCTTTCCCTTCCCGCCACGGCATCCGTGGGCGAGTTGAAGGCCGAGCTTCAGCGCACATACCCGGGTCAACCTCGCCCTGCGACTCAGAGACTCATTTTCGCGGGTCGTCTGCTTACCGACGATTCCCAACCCCTTTCGCGCGTGATTGCGGCCAGCAAGGTACCGCCGTAAACCCTCGTGCTGATCCTTTTTTAAGAAACACTGACGCATGGTTGGCCTTTTGGTGTTCAGTTTGATGTAAATACGCCTCAGTCGATCCACCTCGTTCTCCCTCCTCCTTTACACTCTTCTTTGGCGGGCTTTGCTACGCCACCTCCTCCCAGGAACTTTGTACAGCCAGTGCGTATTGTATCCGTTGTTTGGCCCAAAAAACGTGTTTCGTGCTCACGAGTTGTTGTACAGGATCTGCGAAGGTCAGCTCCAGCTGGTCTGGGCTCACAACCCGGCGCACAAGCGAGACATGTACCCGGCGAGCAACCTCACCCCAGATTCGCGCCAGCCGATGTACCACGCGCCGCAGGCCCGCAGCAGGTCAACTTCGCTCCTCCTCCAGCAGCTGGTGGGTTCGCTCCAGCTCCTGCTGTCGCGCCCCCCGCAGGCCAGGCTGGAGGCGCAGGTCTGTTGGCCCGGCAAAACTGGATGCTCCTTGTCAAATTGATCGTCATCGTCTATCTCTTCTCTCAAGGCGGCGGTACCTGGCGCCTGTCTATCCTTACTGTAGGCGCATTCATCATCTACTTGTACGGGCATTCCTTCGCTTCTTATTCTCACTTTTTTCTTTCTTTCTTTCTTTCCTTTTTTTTTGTTTTTGGTTCTTTCGTTCATTCTCTCAACTAATATACGTTCGTTGGGTTGGCTATAGGCACCAAATGGGTCTTTTCCCTCGACTAAATTGGCGCGCTGCTCCCGCCGCCGCCCCGGCTCAAGCCCAGCCCGCAGCCCAAGCACCACAGCAGCAGGAGCCAGCGCCCGACCAGACCGAGCCCGCAGACACCAACGCCCCTCATCCTCCCGCCCAACCGCCTGCGCCTCAGGCTGGTCTCTGGCGAGAGGTGGGGAACATTGTCCTGCCCTTGATCTACTCGCTGATCCCCTCCTGGCAGCCAGGGGCTGCCGTAGCCCAGGCGGCAGTGCCCTTGGCCGGCGCCCAGCCGCAGGTGCATGCTCACCCGCACCAGGACTGAGAATGTCTCGACTTCGCCACGAGCCTCAGTTGGCAAACGGGTATATGTACATAGCGTGGCTGTGTAGAGTAAAACCAGTGGTCTGGTGTTGTTGGTAGGAGTTTAAAATTGTCAGCCAAAAGCAGAAAGAAAACAACAATAAACGAGAAAGCAACTTATTCCTACCCGCAGAAGTAAACGTGGAGGGTGACGTCGCGCACGATAGTAATCTGCGGCAGAGGCTGGAACCTCGTGGAGACAGAGAAGAGGCAAATACCAGCAGCGAAGCAGAACCGGACGTCGAAACTGGAGAGTTGACGGCAAGCGTTGGAAAGAAGTCTCTTTCACCTCGAGCAGAACCTTCAACAGATAGTTCTACGAACTCAGAGGAATCACTAACTCAGCCGGCAAGCGTTGTAGACAAATCCGTTACCTACGCGCAGAATCACAAGGATTTGAGTGAAGTTCCGCAACAGCCAAGCGTAACCTCCTCCGGCCCTCGATCAGCAACACACGAGATGGCGGGCCTCAGCACGGGTACCCTTTGGGGCATATTTTTGGTCATGTTCGGTTGCTGTCTCAACAACATATCCCTCGAGTTCATTGTCAGGTGCTCTCCTTTCTAGTGGCGATCATGCCTTGCCTTGCCTTGCCTTGCCTGCAGTGTCTTACCCTTCCTTGGCTCTAGGGCGGACTCGTCAGCGGGCAACATAGTCACTTTTGCTCAGTTCCTGTGCATTGCGCTTGAGGGCCTCTACGTCCACCTCCAATGGCCCTCCGCGAACCGCACGACGGGAGAGAGGCCGGGTTGGCAACTGCCCCGGCTACGCGAGCGGTGTATTCCGTTAGGCCACTATCTGGCCATGGTCGCCATTTTTTTCACCGTCTCCACTCTCAACAACGCTGCACTGGGCTACCAAATCTCCCTCCCCCTTCACATGGTCTTCCGATCCGGCTCCCTTATTGCTACAGCGATGATAGGGCGGCTGTTCTTCAAGGAAGTGTATGCGCACCTTCCCCTCCCCCCTCCTACCGTGTCATGCTAACGTATCTGCTCCTACGAAACAGATACTCCTGGGGCCAGTATGCTGCGGTGCTGATCGTGAGCTGTGGCATTTTTGCGGCCACCATGGCGTCCGCTCAGGCCAAGGAGGCTCCTGCGTACGAGAAGGACCCGTTCGACCCCTGGCGATGGACGATGGGCGTGAGCATGCTCTTTGTTTCGCTGGTGCTCTCGTCGGTCCTGGGCTTCTATCAGACCTATGCCTACCGCAAGTACGGCGGCACCGGCAAGAAACCCTACCGCGAAACACAGTTCTACTCGGTATGTTTGCGCCAGCGGCCTTTTTTTTTTTTCCTGCCCGAGTGTTCGCGTTGGTGACACCCTTAATGGGCTATCCCCAGCACGCGCTGGCCCTACCATTTTTCGCGCTCGTAGCGCCAGACATAATCAGACACGCGCAACTGTGGTCGACCTTGCCTACGACAGAGGTTGTGGGTTTCGGGGCGGTGCCGACAGTATGGCTGCACCTCATCGCCAACGTCATAACGCAGTACATCTGCATCAGTGGGGTTTTCATGCTCACGGGCAATGTCTCTCCACTGACAACAAACCTCGTGATCGCCGTACGCAAGTTTACATCGCTTGCCTTCTCCGTATTATACTTTTCCAATTCCTTCACCACGACGCATTGGCTCGCGTCGGTCGCCGTCTTCGCGGGCACATTCCTGTACAGCGTGGCGCACTCCCGAGCACCGACCAAGAAGGCGGAGTAGCACGCGTCGACAAAATAGAACAATAAATTTAATTTCTCCAATCGGACGTCATTTTTTTCTTCGTTTCGATCTTGCGCCCCACATCGACTGCCGGGGTGGGCCTCAACGAGGTCCTGGTACCAAGCGGGTTTGCGCCCACGCTGCACCTTCGCTTCTTCTCATGTCTCCTTCCTTCTCCTCCCATATTCTCTTCACCTTCTCTCTACTTCTTCTCTTCTGCTGCACCGTGGTCAATACCTGGATGGAGATTTTTCCGCAAGAGGCCACCCTTTCGTCTCCCAGAGCAAAAGACCTTGCCCCACGCTCCGTAGCTCCTCACATTAACTCAGCGGTTTATAGCAACCGACGGGCTACCGTGACTGGGCGTCATGGGGGCTATGTGGTGGCCAACGTTTACCAGTTCCTCGATGTGGCCTTTTCGGAGCCCATGTATGCTGGGGTGCAGGAACTACTATGCCCAGCTGCTGCGGAGGGAAACCAGGCTTCAGATCTGTGCCGCGACGCCTCGCGCGGAGGCACTTGCGGAACATCTCTGCCCTGCGACTCGTTGCTGAATCACACCTGCATTGAGGTCGGCGACGGTACCTCTCCTCTCTTCTCTTTCATTTCAAATACCCCCCCCCCAAACTCGCCTTCGATCCTTCTTCACTTCAGCTCACACGCGGAGCAGACCCCGTAAGGGTGACCGCCGAAGTGGCAACTTGGACATACTTCTCCATCGGCATGCCTTCTTGTAGCAGCATTCTCGTCTACGTGCGTGCTATCAGTGGGGATCCGGACCTTTATTTTAGCCAAACCGCGACATACCCCAATTTTGCCGACTTCACATGGTTTGTTGCTACTCGCGCACAAGTCTCCCCCCCTCCAATTTTCTCGAATGTTTCCGAGAGGTCGGACGTTTAAGTACTGCGAATGACACACATACAGGCTCTCGTACATGCAAGAGAACATGGAGCCCGAGTGGTACGCCTTCTGCTGCGGCATGCCGCTCTATACCTCTGGTGATCGGCTCTACCTCGGCGTTTACGCTTACACCACCACAACTTTCGACATTTATGTTAGAGGTGTTCCCCTCCCCCCCCTTTTTTT
>CDFF01072128.1:0-13360 GCA_000826265.1 Acanthamoeba culbertsoni
CCCACCCCAGTACTAACACCGCCTGGCGCAGTTTAACTTCGCTGATCGGACGGGAAGCGGTGTATTCTACGCAGTGTGGCCGTATCCGCCAAGATGAGGGTGTAATTTATGGAGTGCCCCTGCTCGGTAGCAAGCCGGTTCCCGATCCAACAGGGACCCTGCGAGAGACGGGATCGCACCTTTCGCGCCACCTGCGCGGCGGTATCGGAGATGTCAAGCCCCACCACAAACCGCTTCTTGCCAGCCAATGCGATGACGTCGTAGGCCTTGTTTTGTTTGGATTTGATTGCTTAAATGCCTGGGGCAGGAGGAGGAGGGTTTGGGCAAGATGTCGATACCGAACCGCAACCCGGCACCAGGACTCGGGCAGAATCGGAGACGTGGTCGGTGGTTTCGAGCAGATGCACCTGTGCCACACACGAGGGAGTGTGTCATCAAAGGTGCCGTGGGATATGTGGGGAAGGCCAGGAGGATGAGGAGCAGACCAGAGGCGGAGCGGCCGTTTTGGCGTCCCAGGGGATGATGTTCTCCTTCCACAACGTGTCCCACGCTGCGCAAGGAAAGCCAAAGAGAGACCGGAATCACGTTTGAAGCCATCGAGCCGCTTTCATCAATAAACGCGTGGAGCAGCGTACCTTCCCCCTGAGGCTTTTCAGTCACTACTTTCTCCATTCTGGCCTGTGCCACGCGAAGTCGCTCCTGCGCAGTACCTACGCAATACAAATATACTAAGCGGAAGAAACTATGACGGCAAAAGTCCAAAACTCAACTGCTGCTGGCTGCGGATTTCATCGTCCTTGCGGGTGGTGCCCTTGTGCGCAGCGCTAGACTTGAGGCCGGAGACGTCAGTGTCGCTCGACAGGGGTTCAAGCGGATGTTTCGTAATGCTGCCCGCGCACTACGCATGTGTTGCACTCAAGTGGTACAGCAGTATTGTTTCTACTAGGGAAACAATAAGTAATTGTTTTCTTTTTGTTTCATTAATTTTATTTTATTTGTTCCACTAAGACACAAAGTCAAGCAGTGAGCGAAGATAGAGCAAAGCGCAGCTCCGCCACGACTGCAGATCGCGAGGCGAAAAGAGATGATCGAAGTTGCGCATCTAGGTGTGCCGCTACATGCCGTTGTGCCGCTGATCCTGCAACACATCGCACACACACACGGCCTCAGCTTTACGCATTTCGGCGTAGTGACTGACACGCACACATACCCCTAGAGGCGAGCAATCGCTGCAGGATGAGTACGGATTCGTCGCGCACGACCTCGCTGGACGCATGCAGGCCCTATAGAGGAATACAAAAGTTAAGCAGATAGACGAGAGATGAGCCGGGTGGATCTGCGGACCGCCACGACGAGCGGTATGCGCTCCGCCACGAAGGCGATACACTCCTGAGCGTAGCGCGCGACCTCCTCCTCCGGTGACGCGCCGCTCATGAGCTGCGTCGCATGAAGCGCGGTGCTGCTGAGCAACTGGAACTGGTTCAGCTTGGTCTCCTCATCGCTGCGCTCGGCGTCGACAGCGGCGCGCCGCAGGACGTCCACCGGGACGAAGATCCGCACGCCGTGCGCGGAGAACACTGGCGCGCCGAGGAGATGGGCGTTTATCTGCGCGACAAGGCCGACCAGCAGAGGATGCGGGGAGGCGGACAGCGAAGACGAGGAAGAGGAAGATGTCGGGGGCGCCCGCTCGCGGTCGCGCTTGATGAAGAGCATATCGTCGATCCGCCCGATCAGCTCCGCGATTTGGCGTGCGCCCTCGCTGTCCCGCCTGAACGAGGCCTTGGCGACCACCAGCAGCGCGACGTTGGTCAGCACGCGGCTGTCCTCCCGCCTCCGCTCCGCCTCGGTCTCGTTCACCACCTGCTCCAGCAATACCTCGAAAAGATGTTCCTCGCTGCTTTGGTCCGCATCTTGCAACACGCTCTTGACGTAGGGCTCCGCCTTGGCCGCAACACTCGGTGCACTACGCGCCAACATCCCCTCCCGTATTAGCAGAATGCAGGGCATATGATATAGAATGCGCATACGTATCGCGAAGCAGAGAGACCAGCAGTTCCACGTTGCTGCGGGTGTGCCAGAGCGTGCGACGCACGTCCGACCCCAGGGCGACGAGAAGGTCCAGCAACGAACCGCGCGCGGACGGGTCGCCCGACGACGCCAGACACCGCACCACCGCCTCGAGCGCACGGCTGCCGATCAACGAATCGCGCAGGAATCGCGCAGCATCGCCCCTCCGCGCGTTCCGGTCGACGTCCATCGCGTTGTCAGCGGACGAGGTCGGCTCTGCAGCACCCTTCGGTAAATCCTCGGCGAATAAATGGGACGTGAGGGCCCAGAGGCAGAGGCCGGTCGTTTGCTTGAGCCGCTCCAATGCGGCGTGCGCGCCGGTGCCCACTACGGCGGTGTTCACATGCTCTCCTGCCTTGCGCGCGTCTGGCTGGTGTGGCTGAGATCCCGACTTGGCGCCCGACCTCGGCTGGTAGGGCGACGTGAGCACGGCACCTGGTGCAGCGGCGGCCGCTTCGTCGTCATTGCCGCTGAGCGAGGCGAATGCGACGGGGACCGCCGCGAAGACGCCAAGCCTGGCAAAGGAGTAGTTCGTGGCTGAGCCTGCCGCGGACGCGCGGGACGGTGAGACGAGTGCCGACGGGGAGGGGAAGACCACCGGGTGAGGAGACGAGGACGATGAGGAGTGGGAAGCGGAGGGAGGGAACGGATAGGAGGGAGAAGAGAGCTGAGCCATCAGGGCCGGCTCGAAGGCGCTGGCGTAGACGCAGTTGGACGTCAGGGTGGCGAGCAGCCGGTCCACGTAGCGCTGGAGGCGCTGACGGGCGGCCTGGGTCAGCGGCGCTGCCGACAAGAATTGGCTCAGGGCTAGGAAAGGGCGAGCAAACAGGGGCTCGTCCCCGCTCGCGCTGTCGCGTCTGTGCTTGGCCACGTGATGGCCGTGCTTCCCTTTCTCCTCCTCCCCCGCATGCGGGTCGCTCTCCATCAGGAAGAAGAAGAGGGCCCTCTCCAGCGCGCTGATGGGCGATGATGACGACTCCTCGGATGCCGCATCATCGTCCGCAGACGCGAGCGGGAGCGAGTGGAGATACGCAGAGAATGCGCGCTCGGCCATCGCGCGGAAGGGGGCGGGGAGGGCGGGATAGATGGAGAGGATCGCCTTGAGCTGCCACCACGGCGGCGGCGGCGGCAGAGTTAACTCGCGGGAAGGCGAAGACGGGGGGTGGGCCAGGGCCTCCTCCCACAGCTCGGCCACCTTGGCCTCGATGGACTGACCGTACCGGGAGACTGCGTGCACGAAGGAGACCAGCAGCTGCCGCCTCCTCCGGTCTGCAGCTTCATCGGGCCATGCGCCCGCGGCCGGGCCGTAGAGGAGATGGGCGAAGCGCCCGTCGGCGAGGACGCGCCTGAGGAGGCCCTCCGCTACGGCCACGGGCGCGGTCGAGACGGCCACTCGCCCGAAGCCCTCTTCCTCGGCCTGATAGCCCTCCGCCAGTGTCTGGACGTGCCATGCAGGACGTCAGTGTGTGTATGTGGTCACGGGAGGGAATGCAGCAGAGCGCACGTACGTCTAGTATAGGGGTCATGAAATGAGCCCGGAACCAATGCCAGGATTCCGTTACTGGAAGACGTTTCTATGGGGGGGGGAAGGGAGGGGAGAGAGGCTGATCAGATCATTCCAAGCTTCTGGCTCATCGATAATGCATTTGTGGCTACCTGGTGCTTGCGGAAGGCTTCGGCCAGCGTAGCGCGCACCTGATCAGCATGAACACCGCTCTGGAGCGAGAAGCATGCAGCACAGTGTGAGGATGGGACTGACCGGCAGCGTCCTTAGGACCAGAGGTAATTTTGAGGGAAGAGGAGGGGAGGGCTGGCTGTACAGTGGCCTCGTCGTGCGAGGAGAAGACGGTCGTCAGGAAGCTCACGAGGGGCAATATCGCGGCCAGTCGGTCCGCTTCATCCCGTCCGCCGACAAGTCCCGAGGAGGACTGCTGCAGGATCTGATGCAGCAGCTTCTCCGCGTGCGCGTTGGCAGGCTCGGCAAAGTAGATCAGGAACACGGGCGCGAAGGGCACCAGCAGCCGCTGCTCCAGGTCGGCGGACGATTGCACGCCGTGCTCGCGGAGCAGACGCTGGTGGAGGGCGATCAGGGGCGGGACGGTCGAGTGGGCGAGCGAGAGCCGCGCGTAACGCGAGTGTTCCTTGAGCACGATCGCCCGCAGCTTGCCCATCTTGGCGTCGAGGGGCAGGTCGGAATGGGGGAAGCGACGGAAGAGTCTGACCCTGGCCCGCTCGGCCGGGGCGCTCGCGCGGGCGGGCATGCCCCGGTATATGTCGTCCAGCAGCAGCTGAAAGTGCTCGTCGCGAAGAGAGGCCGGAGCCTGTGAAGAAGAAGAAGAAGAAGAAGAAGAAGAAGAAGAAGAAGAAGAAGAAGAAGAAGAAGAAGAAGAAGAAGAAGAAGAAGAAGAAGAAGAAGAAGAAGAAGATCAGATCGTTGAGCGGAAAGGAAATCCGCGTGCAGATGTACCGCCATGAGGCTATCTGCTAACCATTCGCAGAGGCGTTTGGTCTTTCTGCTCTTGGCGCTGTGCCATTTTGGGTAGGTTGGTTAACCCGAGTGTCGGAGGACACATCGATAAAAAGCCAAAAGCCCCGATCTAAACACGCCGCCAAGGGAGATGCGTACCTGGACCCTGCTGGCAGGTTGAGGAATCTCTGGTTCAGGTGCTGCAACATCTCGCGACATGCAATGGTGAGCCTGTGAAGAAGATATATCGAAATCTCTATTATCAGTATGGCAAGAGTTAGCTAGTAGCGTCGGCAAAGGAGCTTCTCTCACCTCTGTGCGCTGGATGGATCCCTCTCCGATTCCATCGAAGAGAAGAGCCCTAAAAGGGAGGCGAACGGCGGGTCCTTTCGGTTGTATGTCGCTTCCTGGTGACGCGCCGCGGTATCGTCGTTCGCCAAAATCATATCCACGAACACTGAAGTGTCAAAAGGGGGGGGGGACGAGCATGAACGCTTGTAAGTGTCCCGAAAGCACGAACCGCGAGCGGACGCGCGCATGTTCGAAGTACGCACCGTCCAGGATATTGGCGATGTACTGCGGATGGAAGGAGACGAACGTGGATAGCACCAGGTCGAAGGCGGTCTTATGATCCGACGGGTAGTGCTCCATGATGAGCTTGCGCAGCAGAGCAGGGAAGGTGGACGGCGACTGGACCCAAAGCCTCTCCCATAGCGACACGAAGGCGAGCACGTCCTGATGATACCAAGGAGGTGGCTCGTGAGTAAGGCACCGATGCCCATTTCTGTATGACGGCCATGTGAGGGGCTGTTGTTGGGGCAGGGGAAGGCGCGCACCTCATTGGACGTGGAGCGCGGCGACGAGAGGAGCACGCGCCATCCCATATCACCCAATACGGGCTCCAGCTCAGAATGGGACTCCACTTCCTTTGCTGTGACCTTGCCCTTGTACTTTGGTGGTGCCATTGCTGTGAACAATCGTTATATATGTATACATTTTATGTAGCACTTATTTTGTTGCTCAATTGCACCTTTCATGCGCTTGGAAGGTCTTTCACCTCCTCCTTTGGAGCGGGGGGAAGCAGAGGTTTCTCTGGTGTCTCCCTTTAGGTCTCCCTTCCGCTTTCCGCGAGACCCGTGTCTTTTGCGCCTTGGAGACTTCTCCCTTTCCTGCGATCTCCTTCCCCCTGCCATGCCTTTGCCGCTCCATTCGCTCTCTGGCAGCGTTTCGTCTGCACGCAAGTCCATGTGCTAGGCCAATCAATCTGTTTTTTCTTCTCTCCGGCAATTTTATTTCTTTTACCAAATTTTCAAACCCTTTCCGAAAGTGTCAAGAAACTATTCTCAAAATATTACTTTTCGTCCTTTCTTCTCCTCTTCTTCGGTGCTGTCACCAAACAGCGGTTGATCTGAAAATCGATTTTGTTATTTTTACTGAGCGAAGATGAGTAAGTTCTGGGGTGGTTCCTCCTCTGAAAGTGAGGAAGATGTCTCCGACAAGGAGGTTCTTTCGGAAAGCGAAGCTGAAAAGGAATCGGAAGGAGAGGGAGAAATCAATTGGGGCATCGACTCGGACTCGGAGGGCGAGGAAGCCAAGCGAGTTGTGAGGAGTGTTCGAGATAAGCGCTATGAAGAAATGCACAAGCTCATTGACAGTCTCCAAAACGACATGAAGGAGGGAGACTGGGTAGGCATCAACACAGGTACCAACCTTCATGTCACTCAATCTGCGCGATTTATTCATCTCACGAATTTTTTCAACAAAACAAGATTTCCAGAGTTTGACTGTCTGGATTAAGAAGGCCAGCAATCTCGTTAACAAGGAAGGTGTCCCTGGTCCCTACGTTTCTCTCCTTATCGAGCTCGAAGACTACCTCAAGCAGACTCAGGCCAACAAGGAGGTAAACAATCTTCTTCATTAATTCTAGCAATTTTTCTGCCCGTCACTCGTCGGCACTGACCTCACTGAATCATGTGTGCAACAGGCCAAAAAGGCTCTGAGCAAGAATAGCTCGAAGGCCCTTAATACATTTGCGCAGAAGCTCAAGAAGAACAACAAGGACTATCAGGCTGAAATTGATCGCTATCGAAAGGTTCTCTCATTTATTCGCAATTGGACTTGTCCCGCACTTCGCAATTGCTAACGATCGCCTTCCAGGATCCGGCTGCATTCAACAAAGCAGTTGTCAAGTCTGCCAAGAAGGATGAGGAGGAAGAAGAACCAGAAGAGGCCGCCAGCGACGAAGATTTCGAGGACCTCAAGCGCCTCGGTCAGCGCAAGCCTGCCATCTCCGACGAAGAAGTGAGCGACGAAGAGGAGGGTAACTTTGCCCCCGCTCCCAAATTCGTTATTGCCTCAAGCTAAATGGGCGCATCGTTTTCTTTTCCTCTGTGTAGAGCGTCCGGCCGCCGCTAAGGCTCGCAAGGCCGGCAAGAAGGCGCAGCAACAAGCTGCCGCTCCGGTGCAGGCCAAGATCGTATGGACAGATGAGCTCGTGGCGGACAAGCTCGACGAAATCGTCAAGAAGCGCGGCATGAAGAAGGCCACCCCGAAGGAGCTCGTGGAGCAGCTCAAGGAGCTCCTCGCCAACGTCAAGTCGCCTCAGAAGAAGGTCGAAATCTACATGCAGATCATCGCCATCATGTTCGACAGGACTAGGTAACGCGCCAGCGTGTTGTGTGTGTCTTGCGCATCTCACCCTTGTCCCCCCTCTTCCGTCCTTTCATCGCCGCAGCGCCAACATCACGAAGGCCATGAAGCCCGGCGCCTGGAATCGCACTCGCGGCTACATTGCCGATCTGCTGCAGCTGCTCAACTCCGACAGCTCTCTCATCCTGAAGGAGGCCGCCAGCGTGTCCTCCGCCGAGACTGAGGACGGAAGCGTACCGCCCGCTCCCTTCTCCCCCTCCGTGTGTGCGTGCGTGTGTGTGTGTGTGTGTGTTTTGACCGCTCACACTGAACGATCATCGATTCCTCTGCAGCCGGCCGTGATCGCGCAGATCTCCCTCAACCTGACCTCCTTCGTCGAGCAGCTCGACACCGAGTTCACCAAGAGCCTGCACCACGTCGACCCGCACACCCACGAGTACGTCGACAGGCTGCGCCAGGAGAGCCTGTTCCTCGAGCTGGCCGGCCAGGTTCAGGACTACTACGAGAGGCACGGCGACATGGTCCAGGCTGCCCGCATCGCCATGAAGAGGGTCGAGCACACCTACTACAGGGTACGTCTCTCCCCCCTCTCCCCCCCCTCCTTGAGACCTCGTCTAGAGGAAGAGTAATGAGTGTGTGTCCTCACCCGTTGCATCCGATATTCGCAGCACGACACCATCTCCGAGAAGCTCGAGGAGGCCCATCTCGAGCGTCAGAAGAAGAAGGACGGCGCCGACTCGGACGCCGCCACCCCCGCTGCAGACGACAAGAAGCCGAGCGGAGCCGACATGGAGAAGCTCTGCGTCCTGATCTACACTCACGGCGATGAGAGGCTCAAGACCAACGCCCTCCTGTGCCACGTCTACCACCACGCCCTCCATGACCGGTTCCACCAGGCTCGCGACCTCATGCTCATGAGGTGCGTCTCTACTGCCCGTTCTCCCCCCCCTCTCTCCCATCCTCTCCTCGCTCTCTTGCTTCTCCTGTGATGACCCAAATTTTATCCATGCTAATGTGTCTGAAGTCTATTATGACGACTCTACACGGTCTGAGAGAAGCTTCATTTTCTCATTCTTTTTTCCTCTCTCTCTGCTCTCTCTCTCTCTCTCGCCACTGACCTCTTTTTGATTTCCGTGTTCGCTATATATATATATTATATACACACACAGCCACATCCAGGACAACATCCAGCACATGGACGCCCGCATGCAGGTGCTGTTCAACAGGGCCATGGTGCAGCTCGGCCTGTGCGCCTTCCGCAAGGGCTACATCTACGAGGCCCACTCGTGTATGGCCGACATCTGCTCCGGCAAGACGAGGGAGTACCTCGCCCAGGGCATGTCCAGCGCCCGGTACCAGGAGAAGAACCCCGAGCAGGAGAAGCTCGAGAGGCTGCGGCAGGTGCCCTTCCACATGCACATCAACCTCGACCTGCTCGACACCGTCCACCTCACCACCGCCATGCTGCTCGAGATCCCCAACATGGCCGCCCACCCGCACGACATCAGGCCCAAGGTATCCTTTCCCCGTCCATCTCCAGCGGCACACCTTCGACATGATGATGGATGGATCGACGTAAAATGAAATTAACCCCCCATCTGTGTCCGCAAATGGCATATCAACAGGTCATCTCTCGCGCCCTGCGTCGCTCGCTCGACGGCTACGAGAAGAACTACTTCACCGGTCCGCCCGAGAGCACCCGCGACTACTGCGTGGTGGCTGCCAGGGCCCTCGCCAAGGGCGACTGGAAGCGGACAGAGGAGCTGCTCCTCGGCCTCCCGGCCTGGTCCCTCTTGCAGAACGCGGACGAGGTTAAGGTCATGCTCAAGCGCAAGATCCAGGAGGTGAGTGCCGTTCCCTCCCCCCCCTCCTGTGGCCAAAGAGCCTTCATGTGCCTGGGCGAACCATCATCTTTGACCAACGTGTACTCACGTTTCTCTCTTTGTCCTCTTCCATTGCCCGTAGGAGGGACTGCGGACGTACATTTTCACCTACTCTCCCTACTACACTTCGATGTCGCTCGAGGAGCTCTCCAACATTTTTGAACTCCCCCAGAACAGCGGTACGCTGCTCTGTACCCCTCAAACGAGATCACTCTGGCCAGGGCGGACTGACTGATGGACTTCTTTGTGGCATGCTACAGTGCACAGCCTGATCAGCAAGATGATCATCAACAAGGAGATCCAGGCGTCGTGGGATCAGCCCACCGGCACCCTGGTCATGCACAAGTCCCAGTCCACCCGTCTGCAGCTCCTCGCTCTCCAGCTTGCCGACAAGGTAAGCCCTCTTCCCCCCCCCCACACGATCCCTTTCGACGTACGTATTGCTCACTTGGGCGAACAACAGGCTGGCGTGCTGGTGGAGAACAACGAGCGTCTGCTGGAGTCGGCCAAGCCGACCGGCTACTACAAGTTCGACAAGGGCGGCAAGGGCGGCTACGACACCAGAAGGCAGGGCGGCGCCAGGCGAGGCGGCTACCAGTCCGGGCAGGCACAGCGCCGCGGTGGCGCGTGGGCCGGTGGAAGCCAGACGCGAGACCGTCGCCAGGGCGGCCAGGATCGGACGGAGAGCGGGCAGCGCAACGTGGCCGACGGTTTCATCAAGCAGGAGAGACGTGGCAAGGGACGCAAGCAGGAAAATGCTTGGGCCACGGCGTAAATGTCCGAAGCCTTAAGGTGGCGCATTAAATTAGTGTTGTCCAACAGACAGCAGAAAATAAAAGGAAGCTTGTGGCACAGCAGTGCGTCAGTGCGCAGAAAACCAAAACAAAATGGCGGCCAGCACAAACAAGATGAAGGCTCTCTTTGAACAGAAGATGGAAGATGCCGCCAAGGTACAAACCAACACAAAGCGGCCCAAGGAAAAGGTGTGGACCCCGAACCAGGGTGAGAACGGCGCTGGAGCCCACACCACCACGGGCTATCGTCAACAAGTCCTCGCGCGAGAGTCGAATGGCCCGCCCCCCAAGCGCAGCCTCGCCGACTTGCCCTAAAAGAAAACGAGAAGCAAGCCACATTCTTGTACAATAAAACGCTTCTCTACTGCTCTTCCTCTTCGTTCTAGTCGAGTGCTTCTGTTTTTGCACACATCATACCTCATTTAGGGAAGCACTTGCGCAATCAATAACTGGTACACACCCTGCACGCGTGGCTCTTCGCAATCAGCTCGCTTGTGGGTGTTTCGTGCGTTCTCTTCCTCACGCTGGAGGTGCTCGATGATGCGTCTTCGCTTCTGCTGCTTCAATTCTTCCTCCATGAACTGAAGGAATAGTCGATAGGTATCTGGGTCGTGAGCATCCGTCTTCAGCGTGGCTTGTGCTTCCTTTAGCTTGTCAGCCCCTTTTGCTGTGGGATCGCCACTGTGCCGGCTGTTGGCGAGAGCGACAAGAACTGAGCGTCGCAGTGTAGTGTCTTCCCTGATGGCTGCGTTGCAAGACAGCCTTTGCAATTTCTTCTCCAGCATTCGCTTCTCTTCGGTAAAGGAGCTAGCCTCGACCACTAGCTGGGCTTTGAGCCGTTGGTTCTCCTCCTGTCCATAGGGGCAGTTACTTTAGCAGAAGAGATGTTGCGTGTGCCCTCGGTAAACGCACCGTTAGGCTCTTCACAGCAGCCTTCAGTTCCGCCAGCTCTCTCTCGAAAGTAAGAGCAGTGACGGTCATGTGTCTGTTTCTGTCATCCAGCTCATCTCTGGCCTCAGCCGTTTGGCCTCGCGACAGGGCCAATTGGCGTCGCAGGTCCTGGGGTAATTGATCTAAGTGATCCTAACATCGGCATGCTCACACAATCACCTCTATTTCTTCATCTTTTGCGTGCAGAACCGAAAGGCAGCTCTTCAGGTTGGTTCTGTTCTACAGAAGTCACATTGGGGTGGCATTGAGTTCCAAGGTTAAGTTGGGCTTACTTGAGCTCTTCCATTTCTTGCGTTCTTTCTTCTATCTCCTGGTTAGCTGCTTCAATTTCCCAATAGGATTCCTCCAGGCCTGCAACCGAAGGTGTTAAGTGAGGGAATACGTCAAACAAGGGTTCGGATATGTACGTCGATAGAGCATATTTATAGCATCATCGCTATTACGTTCCGACAGGAAGTCGTCATCCTCCGTTGCAGAGGAATCCGCTGCTGGACATTTCTCTGAAGAATCTGTTGAACCAGGAAACAGCGAAGGCCCATCTCTCGATGATCGATCTCTTATGGTATACTTCATTGTGTGCTTTGCAAACATCTCGCTTAGTTCTAAAAGCGTGTTTCGTCCATCGTAGAGAACAGGTTTATGCATCGTTTCCTCCCCTCTGGAAGAATACACAAAATGGCAATATTGTCGGATCCCGTCGATCCAGTACAGCATATCAACTAATTAAATGAAGGTAAGTTAATTGGAATACGATTTCCCGAACGAACCCTCAGAGGCAGCCATCAGGAGGTAGTTACGGTGAGCAGTTTGTATCCTAAAAATCCAGGAGATGTTCCTAATACAGCCTCGTTAATCTCAGCTCTCAGCAAGTTCTCAAAGTTGTACTTTTGATTCTTCTTTACATCATGTGCATGCGATAGTGCGCTCACTTCTAAGTCCGGAGTCAATGGAATATATCCCAGTATCTAGTTGCAAACGTTGGTGTCGCGATGATGAAGCATGGAACCGGGAACAGCGCACCTCACTTGTTGCTGTTCTTGAATAGGTGAGATGATGGTTTGCCAGTCGAAAGTATCGCTTTTTGTATCTCTTTATCAATCCCTTCACTCCCTGTCACGTGCTCAGGGTCACCAAAAAGAAGGAGCAAAAGATATAACATCTGAGTTCTGGAGGCGGTACAAGTTTCTGCAAGTATCCCTCCTGGCGAAAAGCCTGACTCAACAAGTTACCGTTACTATCAATAGGAGGTATGTACGTGGGGCTCATGACGCACCAACTCGCTGTCTTCCTTCTCCATACTACCTTGTTTTTTCTACAGGTGTCATATTCTGTCGACACACGCTTTTCAGATTCACTTTTTTCTTTTCTCGCAGCAAAAAAAAAACAAAACAAAACAGATAAAAGAAAACTACCAACAAACATTTAGTTGTGTGAATTCCATCCACAAGGCACCACGAGATCTGGGAAGCGATTACGTACTGGCGAGTTCAATATGGCTGAGCTCTCCCCCCACGAGGAGAAAAAACAAATCAAAGACCTCGTCGACAACACGAAGCTCAAGGAGGGACAGGAGTGGTTCGTGGTTGATTTCAAGTGGTGGCAGCTCTGGAAAGCTTATGTGAACTACGATAACGCGTCGAACGGCGATGCGGATGAGCGACCATCACGGCCCGGTCCCATCAACAACGCTGACTTGCTCGACACTACACCGGTAGCCGGGGTTGACTCGAACAGGTTGCGCCCTGGACTGGTGGAAGAGTACGACTACGTGGTGATCCCGAAGGAGGCCTGGATCAAGCTGGAAAGCTGGTACCGCTTGTTACTCTCCCTCGATGCCCAGTGCATCTTGCGCCTGGTCGTTATTTTTTTCTCGAGGAAACACACAACTGGCCAAACAATATTTCAAATATTGAATTAAAAATGTTCACTTTACGATAGGGCTTTATTTAAAGCGATTGCTTGAGGTCATCGTGGTTTTTCCCCCCCACCTAACTTGTATGTCCACCAGGTATGGAGGCGGTCCCAAGGTCATGCGGCGAGTGGTGACCGTGGGCATGTCTCAGAGATTCCGCGTGGACCTCTATCCCGTCCAGCTCAGTTGGGGCAAGAGTGGCATGCACGGCACGTTCTGCCCTGTGGTACTTCTTCCCAGCCTTCCCTTCCCCCCCCGAATGCTCACAACCGATCTTCCGTGTGCAGGGCGTGACGTCCGTCAGCAGGCAGTCCACCTTAAAGGAGCTCAAGCGCAAGATCGCGGGACTCGCTCTCAATCCGCCTCACAAGGTGCGTTCATGCCTGCGATTTTACGCCTCTCAAACCCTTCTAAGCGCCACCTTTTCGCTTGCTAATCCCTGTACGCGCACACACCCGGTGTAGACCCGCTTGTGGATTAAGGAGGATAGCGGGGATTGGAGCTGTCTCGACAACCCGCTGCTTGAGTCCAAGACTGTGGACGAGCTGGGCTTCGAAGACGGCAACGAGGTCATGCTCGAGCTTCTGGGCAACGACAACGAATGGCCGTGCGACAAGTGCGAGTCTATTCTTCCTTC
>CDFF01072128.1:14010-44437 GCA_000826265.1 Acanthamoeba culbertsoni
ATTTGGGATTTTTTTGGGGGGGGGTTGGGGGCAGGTCAATCCGGGACTCGCTGGCCTCAACAATCTGGGCAACACCTGCTTCATGAACTCGGCCCTCCAGTGTCTGTCCAACACCGTCCAGCTCACCAACTACTTCCTCTCCAACGACTATATCAGAGACGTCAACACAACGGTGAGCCGCGCCGCGTCCCTTTCATCCTCTCAATGTATGTGAAGCCGATGGCGAGGATCGCTCATGCTTTGCTGCCGCAGAATCCGCTGGGCATGAAGGGCCTCCTCGCGCAACACTACGGCATGCTGCTCAAGCAGCTGTGGGCCGGAAAGTACAAAGGTACGCCGATTTTCCCGTGCACGTCGCTGATTGGTTGGTTCGACAATAACGTCGCTGTTTCACGATTGGCCAGTCGTGGCGCCCAATCGCTTCAAGCAAGTGGTGGGTAAGTTTGCGCCGCAGTTCAGCGGATTCGCGCAGCACGACTCGCAGGAACTCCTGGCCTTCCTTCTCGACGGCCTCCACGAGGACCTCAACAGGTGCGCGCGCCTTCTGGCTGCTCTCAGTACTGGTCGCCCTCCTCAGCCGCAGCATCCCTTCTCATCATGTCGGCCCCGTCCTCTGCGCGCTGTCTCCATCCAGGGTCCTCGAGAAGCCCTACGTGGAAAGCGTCGAGAGCAATGGCCGGCCGGACGAAGTGGTGGCCGAGGAGGCCTGGCAGGGCCACCTGAAGCGAAACAAGTGCGACACTGTCCCTTCCCTCCCTCTCCTCGTTCCTCTCTCCACGGTGGCCTGTACAGCTCTCTCGTGAGTTCTCATCATTCCCCTTCCCTACTTCTCCTCCCCCTTCCCGCCCCGATGCGCAGGTCCATCATCGTCGACCTCTTCCAGGGGCAGTTCAAGTCCACCGTCAACTGCGACGTGTGCGATCGGACGTCCATCACCTTCGACCCCTTTATGTACCTCTCCGTCCCTCTGCCTGTTTCGAACGATCGCGTGATGCACATCACCGCTGTCTTCCTGGACAAGCCCCCTCTTGTCTACGCCATCAAGGTGACCCTTCCCTTCATCCGGCGACGGCCGGCGGAGGCTTCCGTGGCTGATAGGGTTTGGATGGCGTGCTCTGCTGCGTGCCTCCCCCTTCGATGGCAATGCAGGTTCCCAAGCTGGGCGACGTGGGCGACATTAAGGCGCAGATGGCCATGGTATCGGGTTTGGCCCCCGAGCGGATGGCCATCTGCGACGTGTACTCGCACAAGATCTTCGCCACGCTCGAATCGAAGAAGCCCATCAAGAACATCAGAGAATCCGACGACATTTACTGGTGCGCAGACAGTGAAACCGGCCATCCGCTTTCTTTTTTTTTTCCCTCTCCTCTTTCCCCTCCTCAGTTCCGCACCGCGAACTCACCACCCGACGCAGCTTCGAGATCGAGCTTCCGCCTCCTCCTCCCGCAGCGGAGCCCAAGGAAGCCACGCCGGAGGGCGCCGCCGCCCCCGCGGCAGAAGAGGGCGAGGTGGCCGACTCGATGGAGACGGACGATAAGCCCGTACGTTAACTAAGAGACTAAGGGAGAGTAGGAGGCGTGCAACCAATCGCCTTACGCTTGTTTGGGGGGGGGGTTGGTTCCCAGACCGCCAATCAGGGAGAAGCGCAACCGGCCGAGGCCAAGGCCGCGGAGGATAAGGGCAAGGACAAGCTGCCCGAAGTGGGTATGTGTAAACCGTTGGAGAGGGACGGCCTGCAGCGGGGAAACTGACGATTCGACCTCTCCTGTTTCATTTGCATGCGTGTTGTTGTGTTGTGTGTGTGTGTGTGTGTGTGTGTACTGATTGACAGCCAAACCCACGATGGAGTATGTGAGCGTGATCAACCGAGAAAGGCGGCTCACTGGTACCCTCTCCAAGTCGATGTCGTGGAACGCCATCGGCTTCCCGTTCGTGCTCTCCTTCGATCCCACCACCACGACAAACAGGTACATGGGCTGCCTCTCTCTCTCTCTCTCTCTCTCTCTCTCTCTCTCTCTCCCTCTCCACTCCCTCTTGGACCGTGCCTTGGCCAATCACATCCATATGGTTCTTCTAATTCCAACATCGCGTGCGCACAGGCAACTGTACGAGAAGCTCATGGCTCTCGTGAAGAGGGTCTTTAATAAGGAGGACGAGGACGACGGCGGGGAGCAGAAGACGGAGGAGGCTCAGCGCATGGAGGAGGACCCGCCCGCCGCCAATCCCGAGCCCGCCGTCGCGAACCAGGACGCGAACGGACCTCAGAAGGAGGACGAGGAGGGCAGAGGAAGGGGCGGCTTCCCCTTCGCGCTGTCCTTCGGCTCCGGGTACTCGGGCACGCAGAACCATCAGGTGCCCGTGGACGACCAGCTCATGGGCGCCCTCCCCAAGGTAGCGCAGGCCTGTCTCTCCTGCCGCGCGTGCTTCGTGGGGTCTGAAGAGGCATTTTTCTTCTCTTCTCTTCTCGTGAACAGGTATCGGGCGTGATCAAGCCGTCTCTGATCTGCGATTGGTCCTCTGAAGGGCTGAAGAAGTACTACAACGAAAAAGTGGTGCGCCAAAAAAAAAGAAGAAAGAAGAAAGAAGAAAGAAGAAAGAAAACCAAGGAAGAAAATATGGAGTACTTGGCTGAGTATTCGGGTCCTGCGTTCCTATTCGCCAGGTGGGCAAGCACTCGAGCGTGGACGAGATTAGCGCGGACCAGCAGAAGGCCATCCCGCTCGACGCCTGTATCAATCTGTTCACCCAGCAGGAGAAGCTCTCGGCCACCGACACATGGTACTGCAGCAAGTGCAAGGAGCACAGGGAGGCCCTCAAGAAGTTCGACGTGTGGAAACTGGTACGCTTCACCGTCCCCTGTATTAACGCCTCAACCTCTCACCTACTCTCCTATCTATCTTCTCTCTCTCTCTCTCTCTCTCTCTCCTCTTCCTCTGTCCAGCCACGAATCCTTGTGGTGCACCTGAAGAGGTTCCAGTTCAGCCGAATGTGGCGGGAGAAGATCGAGACGCTCGTCAGTGCGTACCCCAGTCTCCTCCCAAAGCCTCTCCCCTGAAGCACGCTGACCTCGCCCTTCCTTCTCCTTCTCTCTCCTCACCGCAGACTTCCCCGTCGAGAGTCTGGACTTGACCCACTACGTCCAGGGGCCAGACAAGGACAAGCCCCAAATCTACGACCTCTACGGCGTCTCGGTACAGTATATCCCCGCCTTCTTTCAATGGAAGAGGCGCCCCCCCCGCGAACTCACCCAATGCCTTTGGGATTGTGGCCACAAACAGAACCACAGCGGCGGGATGGGCTTTGGTCACTACACGGCGTACGCCAAAAACCACCGCGACAATAAGTGGTACAAGTTCAACGACTCGTACGTGTCCGAGGCCTCGGAGAAGGATGTCGTCAGCAGGTACGGGCCGGATGTTGTCCTTGCACGCCGTGTGTGTGTGTGTGTGTGTGTGTGTAAATATATATATGGCACTGGATTGTTCTCACCACGGTTCCCTATTACAGGGAGGCTTATCTGCTGTTCTACGAGCGGAGGGAGGACACCAGCATCACGCCCGTGGATTTTGAGTACAACGACGCCGAGATCACAGAGACGATCGCTCAGATTAGGAAGGAGAAGTCGCTCGACGACATCGATGACGACGACGCCGGCGGCAGCAGCAAGCCCGGGGTCTCGACTTCATCCACAGCCGGTAATTCTGACCCACCCGCACCTGCACATCGATCATGATCTTACCGCCCGCCCCCCAGGCTATTACACCTCGACTTCGTCTTCCACCACTCCGTCTGCCGGTAACTCGGGTGTTGCCGGTACATTCCTCCCTCCTCCTCCCTCCTCCTCCTCCCTCAAGTGCCCATGAGCAACTCACACCGCGGCGCGACAGGAAAGGAATTGGTACTGGTGGGCGACCCCAGCGACCCCATGGCCGTGGACCGGCGCCCTGAACCGGCTGGTGATGACGACGAGGATGCGGAGGACGGCCTGGGACTCCTGCGAGGGCTCAGGCGGGGCGGAGCTGGCGCTCCAAGTCCGCAGCCCCCGGGGTTCGTCGACCCGAACTCGGTGCGTGTGCCTTGTATCCGCCCTACAGGCCTTTATGCAAAACTGCTGTTAACATATTTCTTCATGTGCCAGCAGATCCCCTCCGCCCTCAACCCCAATCCCAACCCGGGCCCGGTGGTCGGCGCGATTCCTGATGCCAACGCGCACCTGCGGAACTTGCCCTCCCCGTAAGAAGAGCGACAGTAGTTCAGCCGTGGTGTAATGACCCCAGGAGAGAATACACTCAGTGCAAATCAGGGTGTGTCTCGCGAGAAAAGCAAGGAGGACCTTCAATCGTTTTGAGAGGAATGTCGCTTCTGCCGTGCCTGAGTAAGGGACAAAACCTGGCGTTCGCATGGGTCTACAGTCCCCCCCCGTAGCCTAGCAGCCTCGAGCCATGGGAAGTAAAAACCGGGAAAGGAGGTGCGAAAAAGAACGAAAGCGACGGAGAAATTTGGAATCGCACAGCATAGACTGTCCCCCCCCTCCCCAGTCGCACGTCATACGTCTGTCTTCGGAGGTTAAGTGTAATATAGCTGGTCTGCTATTGCACTCACTCGGCTACACCTATTATACCGCCCAGTTATAGTCTTGGGCTATTGTTCTCTTATTCACCGCCAGTGCCCATCCTATTATTCTATACTCCGCTCTTCACAGGCCCCTTGGAAGCGCAGGCCTTGAAAGATAGGATACACGAAACCACACATTTTGCAACATACTACTATGTCTTCGTCCAGAATGAATGAACTTGAAATGGAGGACCCCGCCTCCGAAATGGAGTGGTCTCCCTACCCAGGCAAGAAGGACGAAGCGGCCTTCTCCTCTACCACTACTACGATGACCACGACACCGCTCCATGGAACGGGCGACAACGAAAGCGAGTGGGAGGAATTTGAAGACGGAGACTACTACGACTGCGCGGCCGAGTTCTCCAAATGCGCGTCTGGAATGCGCACCAAAAGGCCTGTGGGTGCCTTACAAGGTCGTCATGGGGCCAAGAGGCGCATCGAAGACGGTCGCACGTCTCGTCTTGGAGCCAACGGCAAGGTCCAGATGGACAGCGAATGGCTTCACGTACACGATGACGACATGTGCTGCGGCATGGAGTACTGCCAGGAGACCCTCACGGCATGCAAGGCTCTGACCGAAGCAGAGAGGCTGCAACAGGTGATCGAGGCCATGCCACAGGAGGCTTGGCTCAACGTGGTGGGCCACCTCACCGATGTACGCGACGTGGAGCTCTCAGTGGCTCTGGTGTCGCGCCACTTCCACGAGATCGCTCGCGAGAACCTCCTTTGGAAGCGACTCGCGAAGAAGAGGTGGGGGCCTTTCCTCAAGTGGTACAGTACTTCCCATCCCCTACCCTCCTTTCCTTCTTTGTCCTTCTCCACAAGTTATCGACCTATGGCACTGTCGTACCGTGCGACGTTTTTTCTTCCTTTTTTTTTTTTCTATCGCCATGATTTCCTCTCCTTTTACACTTTTCTTACAACTACATGTGGATAGGATTGGAGAGAAGAGGTGGACTTCTGGGTTCGATTGGCGAAAGTACTACATTCACCGCAGCTTGCTCGACAAGCAGGACACCCTGCGCTGGGAGTACCCGGTCATTCAGGGGCCCAAGCCCTCCCCTCGGTTCGTGCAGACGGCCTCCCTCGTCGGTGAGTCCGAGATCGTCTTCATCGGCGGCAAACAGAACGAGGAGTCCCGCCTGGACGAGATCCATATCCTGGTACACACATCCTTCTCTCCCTCACCCCCCCTCTATGGTGTTTGGGCGTGTGTGTTCACAACTAGCCTCCTTCCTCAGGACACGAGAACCCTGCACTTCAAGGAACCGACGATATGCGGCGAGCCCGTGCCGCCCATCGCGCGTCACACGGCGACGGTGGTCGGAAACCGGGTGTTCATCATTGGGGGGTACGGGTCGACCTACTTCCACGACCTGTCCATGCTGGACATGAGCAGCATGACCTGGAGCACGCCCAAGACCACGGGCAAGCGGCCTCGGCACCGGTCGAACCACGCCGCGGTGGCCATCGGGACGAAGATCTACGTGTTCGGCGGCTCGACGGACGACGAGGAGGGCAACTACGTGACGCTGGGGGACTTCTTCGTACTCGACACGGAGACGTTCGAGTGGACCGAGCTCACGTCGGGCAACTGCTCGGGGCCGTTCCCGGAGGGGCGCGCGGGACACCGCATGGTCGCTATTCGGGACAAGCTGTTCCTCTTCGGCGGCGGCGTGTGGGACAAGGCACGCCGGTCCTGGCTGGCAAAGCTCAACACGACGCACGTCTTCGATCCACGTACGTCTCGGGCGTGGGGGTGTTGTTCTTGGCCTGGACCGTCTGTGCCGGTCTTAGCGGGTTCCTTCCACCCACCGTGGGGCTGACGCAACCCTTCGCTTCAACAGTCACGCGGACATGGATCAAGCCGCAGATGCGGGGGAATGTGCTTCCCGATACGTGCACGTTCACGTCTATCTTCAACGTCGGCGTGTTCATGTTCGCCTGCTTCGGCCAAAGCATGAGACAGGTAAGTCGCAAGGCATTCCGTACAGCGCATCTTATTCTATTCGTTAATCCGTATCTCGGTCATCTCTTGTCACGTATGTGTCATGTCAAATCTTATCACGTAATGCTGGCGGAACAGTTCACGGTCAACGACCATGTCTACGTTCTTGACACTATCGCGATGGAGTGGCGACGGGTATACCCTGGCGGCCCCGTCCAGCCGCTCTCACGAGACATGTACGTAACACATGTAGCCAGAGATCATTGTCGAGTGTTGTTGACAGCAAAAGAGAAGTCGCGTGAGAGCTCACACTAGGACGTTGTGTCGTCTGTGTTCAGGGCATCTGCGACGGTGGTTGGGGACCGAGTGTACTTTATGGGCGGGAACTGCGCAGGACTGCTCGTGGATCACAACTTCTGCGCCTTGTCCTTTCCACCCCTTCTCAAGCAATGAAAGGAAAATGCTGTATTCCTATTATTTCCGATTTTTTGATAATTCCTGCCAATCCTTATTAGCTGCAGTCCTTTCATATCTTGTGCTCAACGGGTTGTTTTAAAGCCTTCCAGGCTGCCCATTTGGTTGCATGGTGAAAAGCCGTACCGGCACCTCGCCAGTGCTGTTCGTATCTGGTTCGGTTGGCCCGTTGAACTTGGCTGCATGGCTTACTGGGCAAGCCGCGGAGTACCTTTTGTTAGTAACGCCGTTTGCAGAGAAATGGCTGCCAACGGAGCTGAAGAAGACTGCCCCTTTCAACAGAGCGCTGCTCGCAAGATTAGTTCCCTCGCAGCACAGTTGAATGAGGTGTGCAAGCTGGACACTCTTTCTACTTTCCTAAGTTCTAACTCCGCATGGGTCCTCTGAAAGATTAAGCAGGCACTTTTGGGGATGCAAACCCAGCTTCTCGAGACTGTGGATTCTGCACACAAGATAGAGATGGAACTTCGCCACATTGCTGTAGAAAACAGATCAGCAAGAAGTGGTACCATGTAGACTGTCGGCTCTTGAAATATGACGTCTTACTTGAACCTCAACAGACGGAAACCTCCCTGTTGGACACAACAAGAGAACAGCAGAGCCTTCTACGGAAAGATCACCCCAACGGAGACGACTGGACTATGGACCACGCACAAGGTCGGTATACCGACTGCTTGTAACATCCAGCCGATCTCAACTTTTAGAACGACACCGCAGTTTGGAAGAATCTCGTTTGCTTCTTCTCCCCAGCGAACTGCTTACTCGCGTTTTCATGTTCCTTGATGTTGCGTCCCTTCTCAACTTGTCCCTCGTACCCCCAATCCACTCGTTCTTTCACCACCATCAATCAATTACACTAAGAAGTCCCTGTCAGGTGAGCCGCCAGATAGCCAACTTGGCCGACGGGTTACCCTGGAGGCAGCACTATGAGCGATACATCGGATCTTCATCAACTGTGCCTGTGCAGCGCCTTTCCCCCGAGACGAAGAACCGCTGGAAGGGTCATTTCGTCAAAGCCCTCCAATCACAGCAGACGTACTAAAGCCAAGGGAGGCCCCTAACCCAAGTATAACTCACCAGTTTCTTTCAGCTGGCTGAGCGGAGGGACAACCTACACGTTGATAGGGCATCAGAACCCCGTTTTGATGCTGCAATTCGACGGTATGCTCTCGCCATTGGGTAACAGGACCTGGCAGCCAAAATGTTAACTTCAGCTTTGGGCAGACTCCAAATTGATGTCTTGCGACAAGAACACTCTCATTGAATGGGACGTGGAAGATAGATCCCTTAGGTCTTCGTTCAGAATCGAGGCGGGCTGCAAATGCTTCCGATTTTGCGATAACGTTCTCATCATATCTGAAAGAGACAATACGACGAGGTAGCGATCCACGGACTTGAAAAGTTCAGCATTGCCGCTCACTTGCCCCATCTCTCTAGAGTATACGAGAGCAGGGATAAGAGGCTCCTTCATGCTCTCCCTTACAACATGTCGCTGGCAACCTCCATCGACGTTGACTCGACTTACATCTACACTGGCTGGTGGGACGGTTACGTCAAACTGAACAACAAAGCCGACGGGAGCGAGGTCGCCACGCTATTCGGGCATACCAAGCCTGTCTATTGTCTGAACGTGAATGGGAGATACGCGGTCACAGGTCATTTCGCCCTTTCTTTCTTTCTTTCTTCTTTCTTCTTCTCAACTGTGGTTTGAAAGAAGGACATGCATTAAACACCTCTTCGCCTACTCTCAGGATCATCTGATAAGACCGTCAAGCTGTGGGATTGCAACGTGACTTCAATGCTAAGGGAAAATGGAGGCCACAACTCGTGTATAACCCAATACCGAGGCCACACCCAGTGCGTCATTGTGCCCATGCCAATGTAGAGCGCGTCTTGACCACTTCCTCCTGCTGTACCAGGACGGTGGAAACGGTGCAAATACACTCGAGCAGAAACGTACTGATGAGCGGCAGCAAGGACAAGAGTGTCAAAGTATGGGACATGCGATCAGGTATGAATATATTTTCCCTTGTAGTGGTCGAGTTCCAGCAGTTTCTCTAACCAACAACAACAACAACAACCGGTAAGGCAACTGCCAACACACCCTCACCGCGCACGCTGCCGGTGTGAAAGCGCTTCAATTCGATGCCACCAAGCTCGTGTCTGGAGGTGCTGATGGCAAGATACTCGTGTGGGAGCTGCGCAGTATGTCCCCGACCTTCTGGTTGGTTCTGAAGTACGCGCACATTCACCAACAGCAACTACCCACAGCATACAGGTGTCTTTTTGCGCTAGATGGCCACGCGGGCGGGGTTAATTCCGTCGCCTTCGACCAGGAGAAGATCGTTAGCGGAGGTGAGGATAAGCTCGTTAAGATGTGGAGTTTTGTCTAGGATTCGTTGCAGTCTGGCGGAAAATCAGTACATGTAGATTAGCCGGAAATTTGGCCCAGTTTTTCGCCAAGCACGCAGTTCTGGTTCCAATTATGTATGAATGCATTGTATCTATCGCAGCAATGGACCCTCCACGACTGGACGGAGGAGACGATGAGATGTGGGCGAGAGAGAATGAGTTGGGTACTCTCTTCGAGGACAGCCGAGAGGAAGAGCCCGGCAAGCACTTCTTATGCGTAGACGGTTCAGAAGGGGCGGATAGGGCAGTCAGGTCCAGCTTCCTTGAGGTTTTTCATCATGCATGATATGCATGCCCATTCACTTCTCCACTTGTGTACAGGTGGGCTCTTGGCAACTTGCCAAAGGACCACCGCCTGGTGCTGGTGCACGGGATTTACGCACCACTCGCAGGATGGTATGAGGCACAACTGTAAGCATGATGAACCAGGGAAGACAGGTTATGGCTGACGCTTCTCGCAGGAGAGCTGAGGAATTGGTGATCGAGCACCAGCGCCTACAACGCACCTACTCTCCCCTCTGCAAAGAGGCCGGCGTAAGTCTTTAAGTTGTCTCTTCTTCCCGCACCTGTCCTGACACGGCCCATGGGCAGAGGAAGTGTTCTTTCTTCTCGTTCCCGTATCTCAGCATAGGAGGTTTCGGGGACACGGTCTGCCGGTTCGCCCAATACAACAGAGTGAACAGCGTCATCGCGGGCCGCAGAAGCGAGCTCTCCGGTCTGCGGTACTTTATTCCATCTTGCCTGTGCGTCGGCTGCCACTCAACGATTTTGGGTACTGTCATCAGTAAGCAGATCATGGGGTCTGCCTCGTCCTCTGTCCTCAACCGCTGCCAGGTGCCTGTGACCGTCGGTACACTTCCGTCCCGGCTGCTTCTACGAGTGTGAGGCACTTAGTTAAACTGCTGCGCAGTGTCTGACGCGGCCAGAGAGAGTCAGCCACAGGACGAGGAAGCCACCTACTTTGAGGAGAGATGAACGCCAGTGATTCTTTGTTGTCTGGCTTACAGGAGGGAAAAATATATATATATATATATGAAGGAAAAAAGCAAAGCAAATGGGTCCTGAAAAATCAGTAGGCCAAGAGACCCTCCCTCGCCTGTCGCTTTCGCACACTATAGGGTAACAGAATCTCCCGCTCCTCGTCGTCGAACAGGTCCTCGTCACTCCCTTCGCCAATCATATCACTCAGGAGCCGCTGCACCACGCACCATTTCATTCCACTGAGCAAGCCTTCGGTGGTGTCCAGGAGGGGGGAGGAGGGCTGCGCTACCTTCAAGGAACGGGGGATGTACTTTGCGAGTCAATCGGTCGCGAGGCCGCCCGAAGACGGGTTGTAGTAGTAATAGTAGAGCGCGCGCTGGTCAACCCGCAGCTTCGGCAGATGGCTCTTTTCTGATATGCCGACCGAGCGGCGATCGGTCAGATCTCCCAGAGAGGATGTGGGCCGGCATTCATCTATATATCAGAAATACGCATACCGCCGGTGAGGGGATGATAGTTGAGGAAGTACGAGAAGACGGCAATGCCCGATCCCAGCACCGAGCCAGCCAAAATATCCGAAAAATGGTGGCTAAGGGCAAAAACATATAAGTTAGATATGCTGGTCAAAAAGAGAAAACCAAAAAAAAAAAAAACAAAGGGGCTGATAGGTGTGAATGTGAAGTACTGGTAGTCCATGACGCGAGAGACGGCGACGGCGGTGGCGACGCCGATGGGAATGAGGGCGACGACGGCCTTCCACGAGGTGCCGCCATGGTGTCGGAAGAGGCCCATCTTGCCGGACAGCCACAGGGACAGATAGACCATCCCCGCAAAGGCGATCGACGAGTGCCCCGACGGGAACGAAAGCCGGCCGTCCCGTACCAGTTGGTTCGTATCGAGCCGTGCTTGCCTGTTGTGTTGAAAAGCAACCGGTGTGTGTGTGTGTGTGTGAATTCAACGGAACGGAGCCGTGTGGTGAGCGGGTGAGAGGCAGACCAGTCGGGGCGATAGCGGCCGGCGGCCATCTTGACGCAGTCCGTGAAGATGAGAGTGAAGACGAGCGACTGGGCGAGTCCCAGACAGGCATGATGGAAGTCGTGCGAGCTGCGCATGAGGAACAGCTGCCACAGCGCGAAGATGACCATCGGGCCGAGGGCATCGATAAACGCCAAACTCCACGCAGGCACCTGGCAGGAAAAAAAATAAAGAAATAAACATATATAATAATAATAATAATAATAATAATAATAATAATAATAATAAAAGATTCAGCCAGTAAATAAACAGATAAACCAAATAAAGGGGCAGAGCTCCAGCAAGAAGGAGAGGCGAACCGTGTCGGGCAACAAAGGATAGGAAAGGGAAGGGTCATTTTTGGGAAGGAAGCGATCGTAGGGGTCGAAAACGAATTGGGTAAGAGAAAGCTCAACCAAGGCGAGAACGATGATGAGAGCCCAATCGAGAAGGTAATCCCAACGCCACCAGGACCACTGAGAAATAGGCTGTTGTGCGAGACCGAACTCTTCGTCCAAACTGGTGGATCCCATTTCCAACGAATCGGCCATGGACGGACCCACCGTAGGCGGAGTCCGCAGTATGGTCATGATTCTGCTGCTTCCCCGGTAGTACGACATGGCGAGGAAAGATTGAAGGACCAAGACGAAGAAGCGGGAAGGGGGTTTTGGTGCAAAAAAAAAAAAAAGGAAAAAGGATCGACAAGTGAAAGGTTGATGGAACACTTTACTTTTATTCGAGGAGCAAACCGCGCGCCTCCCATTCTCCCACACAGAGCAAGAAAATGGTGGTCAAGAGTGCTAGGGTAAGCGTGACAAGGTCTTGAAGAATTTAGTAGATGCGGTAGGGACGACCCATGGTGCTCTTGATGTAGAGGCACTTGACGTTCTGCCAGTTCTTCTTCAGGAGAGACACGAGGAAGTTAACGGCAAGGCGGATGTTGAGGTCAAGCTCATCAGGCTTCATCTTAACGTGGCCAACGGCAACGTTGAGGCAAGTCACCTGTTTAATAAAAATAACCAGTGAGCAACTTCAATCTGCAGACTTCACAAACATGAGCGGTCTAACCTTCTTAAGCTGGAACTTGATGGTGGACTTCATTTGCTCAACCTTGTCGGTAAGAGGGGTCTTGTGGTCGATAAGAGTAGGGAACTTGCCAGCCTTGTTGAGACCGGGACCAAGAAGACGAGGGATCAACTTGATGACAGCGGGGGAAGCAAGGAAGACGTCATACTGGGAAGCTGCAGAGCAGTGATAAGTGAGAACGAATCAAAACGGAAGAAAAGGCTGTTATAAGAGTAAAAAATCAGAAACAAAATTAAAAAAAACTCTTCACAATGTTTCAGAAAAGGTGTCAGATAAAATATCATCCTGCGAAGATAGTGGATAGGCATAGAAAAGGGGGGACCATGTACCCAGCTTCTTGACCATCTTCTTGTCCTTCTTGAACTTGCCAAGGTCCTCAGTGGTCTGGAAATCAATACCGGCTTGCTTGGCCTCGTCGCAGTGGAGCTCGTCACCGAGCACGCAGATCTTCATGCGGGGGCGGGCGACGTAGGGCAGCTTAACAGCACCAGCGAAACGCTTGTCCTTTTGGGGGTCATACTGCTTCAAACCAATCTGAAGCTCGACGGTCTCGAGGAACCTGCGCTTCTTCTTGTTGCCAGCCTTGTCAAGACGGCCGCCAAGCACTCCAGCGATGGCTTTGCTGAGGGTTTCGGTTTGCAGTTTGCTCATGTTGGTTGCCCGTCCAAAGGTCCTCGATGTGCGATGGAAGGGGAGAGAGGGAAAGAAAAAAAGGATCGCCGCCACTGCACACAAAAAACCTGGCACTGAATTATTAGGATTTTCTCGAGAAGAAATTTGTCGACATGCTTTGGGCCAGGAGGGAGGATCAAGCGGAACAAGATGGTGGAGGAAGTCTACAGAAGAGTAACTGATTTATTCATCTGATATACTTATGACTGGTGAGGCTCACCAGAGACAACACGCCGTCGCTAATCGCGTAAAGAAAGGGAGTTTTAAGCTTCCACTGAAGAGCAGGTATCAGGTTGCTAAGGTGACGTACCCTTGGTGTACTGGCTTAGTATTCAGGGTAAGTGTAAGAAGGACCGACGATAGGCGCGGACAGGAACTCGCCTCTACCGAGAAAGTTACCAGCAAGACCAGCCAGGACTGTTTGGTGTTGAGACTTGAGACTTTCGAATAATAAACCAACCACCACACATAATAATAATAATAAATAATAATAATAATAATAAATAATAAATAATAATAAAGCAAGAATTGTCGTACGGATGGGGGTGCTGGCACGAACTCCACGGCCGATTTCACCCATGGTGATCTGGCCCGTAGCGATGCGCCGCCACAACGCCTTGGCATCGGCTAATTAAGGAAATTATCGGTGGGGGGGGTTAAGTGTTAGACTCCTACGAGTGAACTACTAAATCTTGGATCAACACACAAAGATTGAGCACAAAAATTGTACCGGGGAAGCTCTGCCAGCGGTTCGACCAGCAGCCAAACTGAGTGCCAAGGTAGCCGTAGAGCTGCTTGTTGCAAGCGCAGGTGGTGGACGACTCAAGGGTCTGGAACTTCTGGGCACCCTTCGCAAGACCTCCGCAGAGACGGTTCATGTTGATTACTTTTAATGCTCTTACAAATGAGGCTGTGTGGTGGGGGTGGGCCTTTTTCGCTTTCCGTGCGAATTGCCGACAACTTTTGAATTTGCCCAATCAAAATTCATAGCATCAAGCTCAAGAAAACAGACCCCTGAAGGCCTTACTTTGCTTCTCTCTGAACTCCTTGTGCTGCTGCGAAATCCTGCAGACCGTGATGATGAGTGGTGAGTGTTGTCATCCATACAGGTCACACATACTTGTCCAGTTCCTGTCGCAGGGTCTTATTGCTGGGGTCAAGCTTGATGGCCTCTGTCAACGTGACCTTGGCGGCATCGAACTCCTTGAGTGCCGCTTGGGCCTGGGCTTTCCTGAAGAAGGCCTTCAATTCCTTAGGTGAGATCTCCAGCGCCTGGGCGGTAATGTTCGAGTGAGTCTTCCTCCCTTATCTCGAGTAGCCATCTTTAGCGTGCGCACCTCATCGCACTCCTCAATGGCTTCCGTGTATTTCTTCAGTTGAAGCAAACAAGCGGCCTTGTTCAGGCGGCAGGGGAGGCGAGCCTCGTCACACTTGGCCCTCTCTTCCTCTGACATCTCGGGCGTCTCCTCGCCAATATATCGTAGTGCCTGCGCGACGTCAATGGCGCGTGAGGAGATCAGATGCAATACTACTATAGGGGTCGTCCCGTGTCATACCTTCTCGTACTTGCGGACGGCGCTGACGTAGTCCTTGTTCTTGAAGTAGTCGTTACCGATCGTCCTCACCTTGTTGGCCACCTCCAATTTCTGCTCTACGGTTGTGATATCGGGCTGGTCCTCTGAACACAGACGCAATCGTTAATCCCGTGACCATGTACGCACACACCCTCGAGCCTACGGAGCAACTCACCTGTCCAGTCAGCCCAAATGTCTCCATCCTGGAAGGGCGGACAGGCGCGAGGTCAGCGTCTCAGCGAGTACGACTCAAGTGCCTGCCATGCGGTGCGTACCTGCGGCGCAGGGACGCCATCGTCCTCACCAGGCTTGAGCTCTCCGCAATCGGTGATGATGCAGTCCTCGAGAGGCCGATCCTGCGGGTTGGTCTTGACGTGCTCCACCGCACGCACCACGTTCATCCCTGCGTCGACGCGTGTTGTGCACAGCCTACGGTCAGGTTCGTTCCAGCTGTGGAAAAATCCAGAGTCGATGGGGGAGTCCAGGAATAGGGCCACGAACCCTTGATGACCTCGCCGAACACTACGTGCTTGCCATCGAGGTGCGGCGTTGGCACTGTGGTGATGAAGAACTGCGATCCGTTCGTGTTGGGCCCGGCATTGGCCATCGACAGCAGGCTGAGATTCGTGGTGAGCATGCGTGATGATGGGACGACCTCTGCACGGGGTTGGAAGACGGGTACCCTGGACGAGTGTGCTTGTTGACGAAGGCCTCATCTGCAAATTTCTCACCATAGATGGACTCGCCACCAGTGCCATCTTGTGCAGTGAAGTCACCTGTTTGTTTGTTTGTTTGTTTGTTTGTTAAATGAAAAATTCCGTTGTTCATTTTCTCTTGAACTGAGTTTTGGCAGAGTAAAAACGCACCGCCTTGAAGCATGAAGTTTTTGATGACGCGGTGGAAGGGGCAGCCCTTGTAATGAAGCGGCTTGCCGGATGCGCCGAGGCCCTTCTCGCCGGTACAGAGGGCTCTGAAGTTCTCGCACGTTTTAGGCACGTTGGCCGTATAAAGCTTAAACACCACACGGCCAGCTTCATCCCCCCCCCCACACAAGGGCCAGTCAGTTGTTTCCTTTGTTGGAAGGTGTTTCACATCACAGGAAGTTCAACGCACCATGATGCCCACCGATGGAGATGTTGAAGAAGCAGCGAACGCCGTCAGTTGCCATGAGTGCGGCTGGTACCTTGCGCAACAATCTTAAGATCGATCAAGAAGACGGGGACGGGAATTTCTTCTTGTAGTTATCTGTCGACACTCCACGAAATTGACAATTCGCTGCGTTTTCTCTTTCGTGTACAGCCATTTTCTCCTACCAAAGGGCCCCCATCATGGCAGAGGTTCTGCCTCCCGAGATTTGGGAGAAGATCTTTTGCCTACTTCCACCCCCGCAGCTTGCCCGGCTGTGTATGGTGTGTCGTTCTTGGAACCAATACGTCAACGACCCGTTTTTGGTCAGTCACCAAACTTAGGTATTGACTATCTTGAGCTCATGTTTTGGCACGTAGTGGCGTAGGTTGCACGCCAGGTTGGCTCATCCCATCCGGTCTTTCAACGAGCCTTCCCAGCAATGGGCCGTTCCTTCACTCCAGCTGTGGCACAGTTACCGTACGTGTTCTTCCTCGTCATACTTTTCTTGGGGGAAAGGCACCGGATGAATCAACCCTGTGCTTCTGTGTGTGGCGTGCAGAGGGCTTCTTCCGGTTCGTCGAACGGTTCGACCTTATGCAACTGAGGCAGGGCCAATACCCAGGGGCAGTGATCGACTTCCACATTGTACGCACTCAGACTCTGGAAGTTCTCTTCCACTCCAGCGCTAATCATGACATTTCATTCCCATGACGTCAGTGTCTACTTGGCAAAGGTTCACACACGCACCTCAACGCTCACCATGCCTCTTCCCCCACGTTAACTCATCATCCGCTGTGCAGGCAAACGAAGCCTTATGAGCCACTTAGTGCCTCCACAGATGCGACCGCACCCCACTAGCTACCAAGCTGGGACCTCCTACGCCTGGAGGCTGCCCAGTGTGCCCTCGCCCATACATGTGCGCTACGGGCCCTTGTTGCGAGGCGTTCCCTATAAGGTTGTAGTACTCTGGTTAGAATTGAGTTGGCAGGTACCTGCCATTAACACACGCGCACAGTCGTTCGTGGTAGTCTACGACGTCACCGACAGAAAGACCTTCGCCACGGCTACAGAGCGGATCGACAGCATCAAGAGCCAGCGCGGCCCAGACTTCACAGCAATCGTGCTTGTGGGCAACAAGAAGGACCTTGCGGAAAAGCGTGTTGTCTCCACCTCCGATGGTCTGTCCTTGGCGGCTCAGCACCGCATAGGGTTCGTCGAGACATGCGCGCTGACAGGTGAGGCAACCCATTAGCAGTCGAATGAAATTAAATTCTATTTTTTTGATGCTATTTTCTGTGTCAAGGCGAGGATGTGACTTCGGCATTATATGATGCCTTGTTGGCCTATTTCTGGGACGTTTACTGCAGGAGATCGCGAGTCAGTGTCACTACTACACAACGACGACCCCGCGACCAGGACGGTGGCTGTGTGGTATCATGAGGAGTATCCTTCCTGCCCCTCGAGAATAAAACACGCCGATGCACACAAACCAGTTGAAAAGAGAACCTTCTTACAACTCAAGATCTGCAATAGATGAATAACCGTTATCCTGTAGATGGCCAAATGGCGGCAATCTTCGGCATCTCCATCACAGCAAATCGTACGCGCCTTCGAACCATCTCCTTCAAGTACAACCTCCTCTCACCTACGCTATCCTTCACCAAGAAGAGCCAGCGATTTCCTCCAAGCGCGGACACTTCTTAGTATCCGTTTTACCAGGGTCGTTGATGGTGCTGAGCAGCCTTGTGAAGCTTCAACTCATGTCGCCATCAACGGATTACTCTACTCCTAGAAGAAGGAACAGCGCTTCATAAAATTATAACCACATTCTATTTGTAACGGCTATCTTCTAGTTATACATTTTCGAGACTCTCATTGGCAGCTACACAGATTGTTCCGCGTGAATTGTTCCCAGTTGCACATTGAAGAAGGAGAGCACATCGTCCATAGTAGGGCGCTTGTCAGGATACGCATGCCAGCACTGCTTTATCATCTTCCTAATGTCTGCAAGGGCCAATTTGTTTGAGAAGCGGCCCTTGGGCAGTCTTGAAAACGGGGTTTCCCATACCTTTAGGCAGGTCGCCAGGGACGGGAGGGCGCCGACCTTCCAGTACGTCCAGACTGACGGCCATGAAGTTAAGTCCCGCATAGGGCTGTCTTCGTGCAAACACCTGCATAGAGGCACGTCACGCACATCAAAGACGTCAGCCACTGATCAAGCCATGCCCATGCTGAGCCCTTACCTCCCACATGACGATCCCGAAGCTGTACACATCGGCGGCCTCCGAGTATTTCTCGCCGCGGAGGACCTCCGGGGCAGTCCAGCACGGCGTGCCGCAGCGGGTCATGGTCGCGTTCTCCTCCTTGATGCGCGCGAACCCAAAGTCCGCCACCTTAACGTTCCAGTTCTCGTCCACCTGTGCAATTCGGAGAACGGGTTAAGCTAGGGAGGAGTGCTGTGGCCCACATGCTACTCTGGAAGCAAGCGAGGCTGCGTACGAGAAGATTGGACGACTTGAGATCGCGGTGGATGATCGGAGGGCTGAGGGAGTGGAGATGGTTGATGCCCGTTGCGGCGCTTCTCAGCAGCTGCAGCTTCTTTTGGAAGCCCAGCTTGATCGAGTGGTCGGCTAGGATGTCCTTAAGGGCGCCCCGCTGGACAAACTCGGTTACTATACACAGATTGGGGCGCTTCACACATGCGCCTAATATGTGAAGGCCAAGCCCAAAGAGGGGTATGTGAAATTAGCGTTGCACTGCAACGAGACAGAAGGGACGGACGACAGGATACGATAGAGTACCGATGAAGAGGACGATGTTGGGGTGGTGCAGCTGCGAGAGGAAGGCCATCTCTGCCCGGAACTCGAGCATGTGTCGTTCGTCCAGCTTCTGCTTGATGAACCGCTTCACGGCCACCGACACGCCCTTCCACTTGCCCTCGCTCACGATGCCGTACGAGCCCATGCCCACCTGCCGGCCCAGCTGGATATCCTCGAAGTTGATGATCCACCGGCACATGTTGGCCGAGGTCAGGTAGCGATCCTCGTTGTACTCGAGGTCCTCGCCGGCCGTGGCCGCCCACTCGGCGTCCCTGACGGACTCATGGGTGTCCTGCGTGCTCGTCGAGCGGTCCGTACCCGTGCCCGTCGTGTCGGAGTCGGGCTCGGCCACTCCGCCGAAGAAGCGCCCCTCGAGCCCGCGCACCTTCAGTTCGTACAGCTTGCCTCCTAGTATACTCACCAAGCTGTCAGGAGATCCGCAGAAGAGGGTTCTGCAGAATCATGTGCGGGACGTACTCTGTTGGGAGTCGGGCATGTCGATGGTGCCCAGCTTCACCAGGCGCCGCCGCTCCTGACCCAGGTCCGTGCCCTTGAGCTTCGCCGTGGCCGCCGGGGACAGAAGGACCTGTCCGCCGTGCGCGCGGGCTGTAAGGGAGGCCGCCGCGTTGATCACCGGTCCCTGGTACTGCATGCGCCTCGTCATCGGGTCCTGCGTGACCTTGGGCGTCCCTACGTGCACGCCCATCCGCACGCGGAGTCCCTTGAACAGAGTCCTGCAGCATGATTGCGGTTAAAGATCATCATAGTACTCGGAGAAAGAACGGAAAGCAGGGGAAGGGTCTGGTGCGTGACGGAGGTGAACTCACTTGTCGTCGCCTTCCTCGGCGGCGCCGGGGTGGCTCAAGAGGGAGGGGGGCCAAAGGGCCTGGAGCAGCTTCATCTGTACGTCCATGCACCACTCGAGCGCGTCGGTGATCTGTTGGAAGACCACGCAGAAGGACCCCTCGCCCGAGTTGCGGTCCTTGCCGAAGGACACCACCTCGTAGCCGCGGTGGGCCTTGATGCACTCGCGCACGGTGTCGTTGTGGATGATGGTCGCGTCGCGCATGGCCATCGGGTCGAACTCCCACAGCGTAGCCGAGCAGGTGATGTCGGAGAACACCACCACGACCTCGCCCCGCGGCGCCGAGTCCGTCGGGAGGCGGCCGGCCTTGTGCAGGCCAGCCGCGACCACGCCAACAGCCTCCTGTCCACCATCGGAGCTATGCGAGGAGGATGCGGAGGTCGACGAGAAGGACTTGGAAGGGAGCGACCAGGACGCGCTGCTCATCTTCATGCTCGACGAAGACGTGATGGACGACGATATCGCGTTGTGCGACGACGACGACGAGGTGCCCAGGCGGTTCATGATCTCCAAGAACGTCGGGCGCATGGCCGGGTCGACGTGCCAGCAGTCGGCTATCAGCTGCGCGTAGTCCCGGGGCGTTTCCTCCGGGATCAGCGGGCGCAGGTTATCTCGGATCACTGCCACGGCCACTCCAGCAGGCCTGAAGCCAAAGTGTCAATAAACGGTACCATTTTGGGGGCGTCTCCCTTGGGGATCGGAGGTGGAACGCACGTCATGCCGCGGTAGGGCTGCTCTCGGGTGATGGCCTCCCAGAGGATGATACCGAAGGAGTACACGTCAGCAAGGATGTAGTCCACTCCGGGAGCCTCCTGCAGGACTTCGGGCGCGAGCCATTGGACGGTGCCTTGGATCTCCTTGGTCGCGTGCTTGTCCAGCTGGCTCTTGAACTTGGTCAGGCCGAAGTCGCCCACCTGTCGTTCAGCCAGCTTCTGCCTCAGCAAGATAGCGCAGCCCAAAGCAGTAGGTTTGGTTGTGTGGTGGTTACCTTGACGTTCCACTTGCTGTCCAGGAGGAGGTTGAGCGACTTGAGGTCGCGGTGCACGATGCCCGACGAGTGGAGGAAGTGCATTCCTTTGGCCGCCTGGTACGTCATCTTGCAGATGAGCGCGAATGGAATCTCTGGCACGAGCTCATTATGCAACAACTGAGGGGCAAGGAAAAATTTTTTTGGGGATTAAACATAACCGGCCAATCATAGGCGGCGACTATACGGGAGAATCGATTGTTTGTACCTCGTAAAGGGAGCCAAGGGCCATGAGCTCCATGACGATGCACAGCTTGGGGGGCTTGGTGCTGGCCGCCATGAAGAGGACGACGTTGGGGTGGCGCAGGGCGGTCATGACGCGCACCTCCTCCCGGAAGTTGCGTTCCATCTCCTTGCTCACTTCGGACGAGGCCATCACCTTGACGGCCACCTCGGTGCCCTTCCACACGGCCTTGTACACCTCGCCGTAGCCGCCGTGACCCAGCACGTCGCCCAGCTCGAGCTCGTTGAAGTTGATCGTCCAGTCGTCGTTCACCCGACGTGACTTGCGGATGAAGAAGAGGAGGAGGACCGCGAACAGCAAGAGCAACAGGGCGAGCAGCACGATGGCGGGTATGATGGTTCCTGCAAGAGTCTCCAAGTCAGACCGGTACCGATCTTCATGACCATCTCAGCAGCCTGACTGCCCAGTGGGTCTTGGACAAGACATACCCAGGACGACGGGGAGTGCGATGTCGTCACTGTTGCTGGACGAGGAGACGGCAAATTCGCAGTACTGACCCTCTCTCGTGGAGTCACACTGACAGGCGTGGTTCTGGCATTGGCCAGCATTGCTACAGAGAATTCCATCCTTGACGCAGCCGTAGATGGAGCTCACGGGCTCGCCGTCGCACTCGAGCGTCACCAGATTGCTGTACACGTACTGCACGTTTGGTGCGCGCACAGACAGGTGGGTTAAGCATGAGTGTGGGAGAGAGAAGGGCCGGGCATGGCCGGAGAGGGATATATATGTCGACCTGCTGCATGACCGAGGAGGTGCTCGCTACGGTCTGTCCGAAATGGTCGGCCACTTCGGAGGCGAGATCGCTGGTCTGACACCAGTAAATCCAATCCGCGAGGGCCGCGGCGGCTATGCAGTTCTGCATCTGGGTGCGAAGCACCATCACCGAGATTACGGTCGCCACGGGCCAGCTGTCGTTTCCAGGCCCTGGCCAATGAGATCACACCATCACTTAGCAGGAATACATTTTCGTCGAAATTCAGAGAAAAACCGATACCGAGCAAGAGGTTGGTGAAGTTGGTGCTCGCTCCGAAGTCGCTTAGTGCAGATGCTACGGAGGTCTTGCCAGGAGACACCACACTAGGGAGGAAGGAGGGAGGTCAGTTGGCTTCGACTTCGTTTTTGAGCTCCTTTGAGGGAGCGTGCGTTGGTAGACGTTACTGTCTAGCTGTGTTGACGAGAGAGGCCGCTTGCAACACTCGCTTCTGGAGGACGGAGTAGTACGACCAAAAGGCAAAAGAGTAGGGATTGGCCACCAGCAAATCCGGCACATTATACGTTGTCGTAATTACCGCCCGGCCGGAGCTCATTACCGGATAATTCAACTGATTCCCCACTCCGAGCTGTTGCAGGGAAGCCTATAAGTCCTTCCACGCACTTCCTCCAGGGGAAGGAGAATAATTGGGATAGCTTTCCGTACAGTATCTCTAAACTCCTCGACAGCCCCGGAAAGAGCGGAGCTGATGAGGAAATTGTTGACGGCGGACATGTTCTGGACGATAACGGTGATGGGCATATCCGGGAGGTCCACGGAGGGATTCAGCTCGGCGATGGCGCTGTCGTTCCAGTGGCTGATCTTGGACAGATAGATATCCGACAGGATCTCGAAGCTCAACACTAATGGTGTCTTGCCCACGAGCGACGGCAGATTGTAGGCCGGAACGAGCGGAGACGCTACAGCAGGGAAGAGCACCACATCGGGCATGGCTTCGTATTCTGGAACACGAAGCAGTATTGAGTCGTCTGTTTGTTGAGGGGGGGGGTGGAAAAAAAAGGGTGGTACGCTCTGCGGTGAGTCCGATGGCAGTGACGCCAAAGTCGATGGCCTGGGCAGTCATCTCTTGGACAGCGGCTCCTGTCGTCCGCTGGTAAAACTTCACGAGGAACGACGAGGACGGATAGGAACCCCTGAAAAAAAAAACCAACCAGTTAAGTTACTGGAAGGGTCCAGAATCGGAGTTAACCGGTAAACATGTAACGTACGCCCATGAAGCGAAGAGTGGCTGAGGACTGCCAAGGCCGATAAGGACCGCAGTCTGGAGAGCTGGCTTTCCACCAGAGCATGTTATGGTGCCAAGAGCCTCGATGAAAAGCTTCTGGATACTGGTCACCAGGGCGGGAAAGTATTCGTTGTTGGAGAGGGTGATCACGTAGTCGTTCAGCTGACACCAGGAGAAGAATAACAGTAGATTCTGCGTCGCAGAACACATGAGGGTGCTCACGTTCTGGTGTAGCACCACGTATTGGAGATACGCGAGGGGCCAGGTGGCGCTTCCACCGCCGTTGAAGATGTCGACGGCCAGGTGGTCGGAATCAAAGAAGTTTCGAAAGTCATACATAGCTGCCTGGATGGAAGAAGTAGATATGGTGACAGTTTTTGCCGCCTTATTCGTCATGGAGGCGATGGCAAGACCGGCGCTTCTGGCCTCGGCCCACGATAGAAAGGACATACTTCCCACATTGCCCTTTTAGGAAAGAGTATACAACCAGCGATTAGCCGGATCTGTCCTCTGTTGCGGGGCAAATAAACGTACCAATACGGCATCGGCAGCGGCGGAAGAGTTGGGCGTTAAACTTGCCGATGATTGGATATTTGGCAAGTTGTCAATTTTCCCGCCGACAGCAGACAAAGAAGCGGCAAAAACCGAACTAAAATTAGAAAGGGCGCGTGCGAAAACGGTCGACAGGCTGAGAGCGGTGGTCGCCGGCATCACGAGGGAGATGGACAGGTTGGGCAGGTTTGTGGCGACTGCAGCTGAGTTTAGGGCGGTGATGCGTGGGTCATCCCACGAGGTGATATCGCCCATCCAAATGGCTGCCAGGGTGGCTCCATCAAGGTTCAGCACTTGGTCAGAGGAGAGCCAGCCGTTGAGATTGTAAACAACCACGATACCGCCACCCACAAGGGGAAGCTGAACCGAGTTGAGCTTGGCGAGAAGAGAAGCGTTTGCGGGACTTTCAAAGCTCATGAAGTCCACCAAACCCAGCTGATAGCTTTCAATGGCGCTATCGGCAGAGGAAGAGCTCGAGTAGGACACCTGTACGCTGTCCTGTTCGTAGGGGTATTGACCGCCCCAAGTTTCGAACAGAGCATCGACACTGGCGGAGCCAGTCCCGTACAGTTGGTTTGCAAACACAATGGTCGGAACTAAAGAAGCATCAAGGTCAGCCACTTGCTAGCATCTACTCAGCAAAATTGACTTACCGGACAGAGAAACGAAGACAGCTATATACAAGAGTACAGACCTCATTGTGCACACCTGAGGCCTTTGGCTGGGAGCTAGCTTGAACGTTAAAAAAAAACGAGAGGCCAGCCCAAGACAGCAACTACCGGTCATTTTCATTGACCACTCTGTAATTACGCCAATCGTGTCGCGGGAATATTTGTCTTTTATTTAGCAACCGTTGGTAGCCTGCAACGTTCGCGTTAAGGAACTCCGTGGTTGCACCCTACAGGTGGAGGAGTCGCAGTCAAATGACAGCCCGCGGCGAAACGAATTGCCACGAGCAAACGCTACCAACAACGAAATTACGTGTGCGGGGAGATGGTTGTTCTATGTGAAACAGTTACCGTGTTGTTCAGAAACCATGAGAATGTGACTGCGAAAGGCTCCCTTCGTAATCCTGACAGAGTGTAGTGGCGACATAAGCAATGGTAAAGGGCTATAGGCAAGGTACGGGGTTACCCAGAATCACAGTCGTGGTCTGTTAGTATCCCAGATGATACCACAAGTCCTCAACGAGCCGATCCGTCTCATTTCTGAGTTCTATATCCCCTCCAGCTGCGGCCTTCCTATTGGCTGTGCTGTTAATGTTGCGTCGCACAAAAGGTAACAGAGGAGGAGCAAGCCACCACTCCAGTTGAACCCAGAAGGCATCAATGGCCAAGACAGACAATCGCTGTTCTGCTATCATTCCTTGGCAACGTCGAGGTTTCGGGGAGGGAGGGCTGGAGTCAAGTTGTGGAGGGGCGTGTTTGTCCCGCGAATCGTCCTGTTTATTATGGCGAAAAAAAAAACAAACCCAGTGTCGCAAAATGGTACAAAAGAGGTTCCTTTGGGGTTTTTGCCTGGCGGAGCAGATTCCTGTCGACAAACTGGACACGAGCGAAACCAATGGAGCTCAGATGACATAAGGGATAAAATTGTAGGGCACAAGCTCGCAGTACTTGTCCCAGTCCTTGCCGTACTTCAAGCGACACTTTTGGATGTCCCTGTGGAGGAAATGAGCCAATAAAATAAAATAAAGTAAAATAAAACTAGCTGATGCGTGCCTGATGCATCGGTGCGTGATCATGGGGATGAAGAAGCAGACGTAGAAGTAGGGCAAAAAGTAGTCAAATCTGTGCGTGTCATGAAGGTTGCGTCAAAAGGGAGGCTTTGGATCGAGTTCAATTGGGCGATTCGTACCCGCAGATAAGCCCCCACGAGAGCGCCATCATCACGTCGGCAGTATAGTGAATTTTACGTGCGTATCTATAGACGCGGTCCAAGTATACTTAGCCATCCGAGACTTGGTGATTCATCGATGGAGACGTGCGTAACGCACCTGTACCAGCCGTCGGTGAGCAGCACGCTTCCGCACTCCGTCTTGAGGTAGCGTGGGTTCTCGAGCGTGCCCCAGGGAAGCTGAGGGAAGGCCATTCTGGGCACGTAGGTGCCCTTGAGCTTCATGCGGAAGCGGTTCTAGCGTTGGGAAGGGAAAATTGGATCAGCGGTGTCGACCCGAACCATAAGCCAGGAAGAAGATATTGCCCACCTTCTGGCTGTTGCAGGTGTCCCAGATGTAGTAGGCCACGAGGAGAAGGACGAAACAGAAGACGGTATAGGGAGTGGAATGCTCGAACGGTCCATGCTTGAGGATGAAATAAGAGTTGAAGCTGTAGACCAAGGGCACGCCGGCGCAGTTCCAGAAGATCAACATCCAACCCTGAATTTATTATCGGATGATTGGTTGATTAATTGATTTATATAATTTCAAAATATAGTATTGTATGGTCAAACCACGTACCCACTTTTCGTAGTAGATGTCCCAAGTGGGAGGCACGCACTCCTCGCCCTTCATGCAGGCGTTGGTGTAGAGGCCATGCGCCAGGAGCATGAAGATCATCGGGGTGGAGAGATGGCCGTAGAGCTCATACTGCTTGGCGGCAGCGCCCACAGTCAGGAAGAACAGCATGATCCAAGCCACGCGCAGCTGATGTATATATATATATATATCAGTCAACACACACACACACACACACACACACAGACACGCCGTGACGCAGAAGAAAGAAGGGGGGAAGGCTAGTCAGTTCGACTCTTGGCAAGATGGGCTGTCATGCGCTCACGTTCGGCTCACCTCGGTCCAGAACTTGAAGTCGAAAGTGCCGATGCGCGGGTTGAGCCAAGCGCCCATGAAGAAGTCGTAGACATGATTGCCGTACATACGGTGGGTCTATTGGATAAGAGAAGCTTGTTGTTATTCACGAGACGAGGCCTCAATGGGGAGAGTGGTAAGTGTGGCAATGAGCATGATACCTTCTTGCATAGGAAGGCCAATACGTAGGTGACGAGGGAAATCAAATCTCCGGAGATCATTGCGACTGCAAAAATCAAGGGGAGGTAAGACCCAGAGAATCGAAACGGAGGAATGGAGTAGTAATCAATGGCCTCGGGGCGAACCCGTGGTGAGCGGGCCCAAGTTCTCTCCGATCGAGGCAAGCGAGAAGTAGCCGAAGTAGTGCAGCAGTCCAGCGGTCAGGAGAGTCACTAGGGTAGGTGTGTGTGTGTGGTGTTTGCGCAAAGGCGAATGAGGAGGGGGGGGGCACGCGCTTACTGCACTACAAGGACCGCTGCGGTCGGTACGTACCATACCAGGAGGCCACGCCGTTGCAGTTGTACACGAGCGCCTTGTGCCCCTCGGAGGGAACGGGGAGGCCCTTGCAGAGAACGAGCATCAGCATGGATCATCGACAGGCGCTGTAGCGACGAAACTCGGTGCGTACCAGCGACTTGATGCCGGGCATGGTCGCGGCCAGGAAGGCCTCGAAGAGGAGGAAGCCGGCGTAGATCTTCACGGCACCCCAGTTGGGCAGAGCACCTGTCGGGCCATGGTTTAAAAAGCATGTTTGGACGCCCCAACAACGGGATTGGCAAGGAGAGGGCGCACCATCAATCACATGCTGATACATCCGCTGGAGGAAGGGGCCCACGTCAGCGAGCGAGCTGGGGGCAGCAACAGCGCCTGAATCACGACCCCGTCAGCACAAGAAGGAAGAGCATGAGCGGTGGGTGTTGCCGCCGGACATAATTCCGCCGCGCAACAAAACGCGCGTGGTTCTTACCGTCGTAGTAGTGGAGGCAAATCCACAGGTAGAGCATGAGAAAATGCGAAACGATCATTATCAAGCCAGTACCCACCGGACCGCCGAACTCGAGTTCTATCGTTTCGTCGACTTTCTCCTCGTTACGTCGCACTAGGGCACAGCACGATTTGAGGTACATGCGTCGTCGCCATTTTAATAAAATCACACCCAAGCAGCTAGAACATGGAAATCAATCAAAATTTGCGGAGATAACTACCCTTGGCATCTTCCTTGCTTGCCTGCTTGGCTTTAGAACCATTGCTCGCACTGCGGCGGGACATCTTTTTGAATTTGTGGCCTAATTCAAAGATCACCGGCCGGTGGGTAATACTGTGGCTGAGCAAGGCGGGTGTTCGCCCCTAATTATTGCGCGCTGCGTCAAATTTTTGTATGCCCAACCAAAACTTGCGTTGTATTATTTGACTCATTAACTCACCCCCCCACCACCAGTTTGAGGGTGTTGTAGGCGTTCGTCCGGTTCATGTACATGCTCGCCGCTAACATCTTGGATTCCATTTGTCGAATGTTAGTACGCGACACCGTCTTCGGTATGTTAATGGGCACGTACAGGCCGTTCACTCCCGCCCAGTCACCATCCTCAGAACAGTTCATCCAAGGCCTTCTGCGCATTCGTTTCGTCACATGGATCAGGTAGGGGGTCCACATCCTGAATGACCTTGTGTATTTCTTCGGTGTATTCAGCAAAGGATTGCAGAGAGAAGTCGGTGAAATCCCTGCATAACCAATAATATTGTGATTCTTAGCGCGCTTGCGTAGGACAGGAGGAGGATCATAATGCACGTACTGGAGCTGATATATCCATGTGGGGATGTTCTCATCAAGGACTTCCGTGTAGGGATCATAAGACCTCATAAGAGTCTTCAGTCGGTTCAACTTGGTTATTGTGTCGGCAATGCTAGTTTGGAGGTCGGTATTGGTGTTAATCAGAAGCAGTCTCGAGATGTATTCCTGAAGACGGACAGTCAGGCAACCGACAGTAGTTATCAATCACTTGATGAGCCGTACCTGAGGCTGACCGATAACATCGTTTCCGCAGTTGCATACGACCTCCTCTTCCGAGCAACGGCCACAGGCAGTTACAGTGCCGTCTAGAGTAATTTGAGTACAGAAGGACCAAATATAACTATAGGGATAACATAACGCACCGTTACACATACCAGCGACCCTCTGGTCGCAGGCTGCACCGGTCCAGCCCTCTTCGCACTGGCACTCGTTTATTCCAACACACTCACCATGACCGCTGCACCAGTTGGTATCGAAGCATTGTATCTTTCACGAAAAAGGGGAGGAAAGGCATAAGACGGTGTCTTTGGAGGAAGGGTTTTTCCACCTACCTCACGATTGAAAATGGTTAGCTTGGCCCCTCCTGTGATTCTAAGCTTGCTTTGGGAACTGATGCGAGCCCCAGACACTTGAACCTGAGAGTTCGACAGCACCACTCCAGAATCTTGAACCAGCATAACCTTGGACAGCTCGGTGGGCAGCCTTGAATCCTTCCAGTTGCCTGCGTCGGTCCTGAGAGGATATGATAAGATTTCTTCTCAGGGGAGTTAAAAATCTTGGTGAAAGACCAGTCCGTATTGTTTGTTTCGGCAAACTCTGCTACTGGGCCGCAATCCTCCACCTCCTCTTCTGAAAAAGAGCCTTTGTGAGAAGGTGAAGAGAAGGTGGGGGAGGAAACGCAATCTTACCTGTCGTGTTAGCAACAGTACCGACTAACAAGATCGCCAGAAGCGACACTATCAATTGGGTAGTGAGAGGGGCTATCAATAAACCAACAAAGCAGAAGACTCTATACCGATTCCATAAACCTTCCACATCTCCTCGACAGGTTTAGGACGCGAACAAGTTCTTAGGTCCTGACTTGTACTGTTAGTCTACTCTCAAATAAGGACTTTGCTACAGGAAGAGGAAATCGGCACACACTTCCCCATTGGAGGAAAACAAAAGAACCTGAATTGCTCGATTTGTGCAGATTTCTTGTATTGATGAAATGGAGTGAAAAGGAGAGCGAAAATTTTAATGTTACCTCTCTTGCATCTCACTCCAAGATGGCCAGCCCCATTCAGCAAGCTTTGGAGGCTGTACGCAAGGCCATAGAGCTCGATACAGCAGGCAAATATCCAGAGGCCTACCAATCTTATATCGCGTCCATCCAGCTTTTTAAACGGGCACTTGCAGGTTATAAACCACACACCTGGGATGGTCCATATCACCTCTTCTCATAGTATCTTTATCCAGAGGATTCCAATCCTCAGATTCAGGCGCTTATAGCGGGCAAGGTTAATGAGTACCAACAGCGAGCGTCAGTGATACAGCAGTACATGCTAACCGACACAGGTGCCCCTCGTTCTGGGTCGGGTGCGCCCGTCGCTCGCTCCTCTTCCTTTGCCCAGGCTGCCGAGTCGCCTTCGTCCTCACCTTCGGTCCCCCCCGCCTACGCCTCCGCTCCTGCATCCGTGTCGTCGTCCCCCACCTTTGTGCCACCGCCTGGCTCGTCTCCCGCCCCCACTGCCTACCCCTCTGCGGCCGCTACACAGCCTCCTGTGCGACAACCTTCCTCTACCGGGCACCAGCACATCCCCGCCGCTTACGGGGAGCCTTCCACTGCGGCCGGGTCGCCTCCCACATATCGCGCAGTCATTCAGAGCAGCCCCGCCCCCTTGCCGCAGCCTCACCTGCGCTTTAATTGGTTCTACGCCGATCGCAGCGTGTAACATTCCCCGCCTCCGGGCTCCTACACGACGTGTGAGAGGTGTTTGTGGTCTGACCTTGTATCTTTCCCTGTTCATCATCGATCAGGTCGGCCTTCGTGAGGAAGTGGCAGTTTAGTTGGGACTCGCTCAGAGGTATGGAGCCTAGTGGTGGGGGAATGAGGACTGGCCCCTCCCCTGATGTCCCCTGATGTTTTCTGTATCCAGAGAAGTTCGACGTACTCGAGCGCCGTAATCCCTATATTCGCTCCTGCTTCGTTCTGCACGCCTCCGAAGCGGTTCGTCGCTTTCCTCCCTCCCTCGTCATTCCCGCCTTGCCGACTTGCTTCCTCAACGGGTTGTGGTATTGACTCGCTTCTGACCCACACCACCTTTCCCGCAGCCCGACAAGTACACGGTGGAGCTCAAGGACCATAAAGTACAAAGGTGCGGCCTCGTTACCCGTTTATCCTACCATAAATAAATAAATAAATAAATAAATACATAAA
>CDFF01072130.1:0-12436 GCA_000826265.1 Acanthamoeba culbertsoni
GGTATCGATCCCTTTACCTCTCGCATGCTAAGCGAGCGCTCTACCATCTGAGCTACACCCCCTCGTTCCCAATAAAGGTATTATTTCCTCTCAAGACTAATCAAAATTACACGTGCGCCGTTGGATTTAGCTTCCCCGCCCAACCTGCCCAATTACCAGTGGAAGTGCCCATATGAAGCCTCATGTGGCTGTTGCTCGCTACGACTTTGTCGGTTTCGGCGGGCAGCTTTCCTTTCGTAGAGGAGACGAAATTCTTTTACTCAACTTCCCTCCGCCTTCTTCCCCCAACCCGTCCAGCTTTTGCCTCGGCAAGCGAATTCTGGACGGCGCAAAGGGGGTGGTTTTCTTATCATCTTTGCGAATACCCGCCTCACTCCACACAAAGGCCCCCTGTCCTCTCACACCTCGTGCAGGCCGCTTGTTCATAAAGCCTGATGGAAAGGAGAAGGCAGAAGAGAGCGAAGACTGGCGCATGGACAAGGAAAAGGAGGGAGAGAAGTGGAATGATGAGCGGCTCAAGGCCGTAGCTCCCTCTACACCGAGGGCGCAGTATGGCCCTTGCGTGGTGGGCTTCATATTCGTGCTACTGGCTATTTTGTTCATATTAGGCATTCGAAGGGAGGGCGGGTGGGACCTTGCGCTGCTCGGTTTCATTCCTCGACTGCTCGCTTTCGTGGACCACATCATCCACCGACGCTTTCTGTAATTCTGATCGCGCTTGTACCAAAGCCGGACTCATAAGAATGTGGTTTATTGTCTTCCCTTCCCTCTCCCATATTTTGTGACTCAGGTCAGCTGGATGACTTGAAGCTCAGCTTGATAACCTCTCGCACATTCGAGCTGCCATCTGTAACGAAGCCAACAATCCGGCTTAGTGGATGAAATTGCCGCCGAACGTTTTTTTTTTTTTTTTTTTGCTGTCACAAGCCTAAGTTTACCTTTGATGACTTTATCTACGGTGGTATCGAGGACACCGTCCTTTAGAACCATTTCCTCAAACTGTCGGCATCCACCGCCCACGGAAAAGTAATAGCTCTTGGCCGCCACGTAGCTTGATAAGAGATATGTAAGGGATTGGTGAGAGGGAATCCAATAACTTGAGCGATGTGGAATACCAGACGCCGTGCGGCGGCTTCAGGCAGTGTTTGATCAGCGCGAAGAGCCGCGGAAGGCTTTGAACATTATATATCGTCTCGGCCGTCAGGATAATGTCGTACTCATGCCGCGGCAGAAGCTCCTGGTAGGGGAGGGGTAAGGGATTCGAGGGAAAGAAACGAAGGACAAAGGAAAGGCTGGTGTAAGGAGTTTACGGTGAGCAAACCCCAATCGCCTGCGTAGAATTGAGCTCTGTCCAATGCGTCGTCCTGGTCGGCGGTTTCGTCGGTTGGCGCGTTGATGCGCACATTGGGTATCGTAATTAGGCTGATCACTTCCGAGTTCTGATCCACCGGCCGAATCGATGGGGGGGGATGTCACTTCTCGTGGAAGAGTCCTACAATTGAAAGGGGGAGAATACATAGTCCTGGAAATGAACGGTGGCGCCCTTTTTCCACAGGTAGATTCCCGGAACGCCGTGGCCGCAACCCAACTCGAGGACTCGCTTGCCGGCAAAGTTTACGCCCTGCAGCCTTTGCATTTCCTCCAAATGGTTGACGAGATCCAAGGCACCTTCCCACAACTTGAAACCGCCTAAGCACATACGTCACTGATAAAAGTATATAAGGAAAAGTAAGGAAAGAAAACCTTCGTATACTCCAGAAGCCAGATCAGAGCTGCGGAGGATTTCTGAGACTGAGAAAGGAATCTTAAGAATATTGCATAGGAACGTCTGCAGGACTGGGTACGAAACCCTTGCCGAACTCATCCTTCTTTTCGGCCATTATATCTAAGCATTCTTGAAGAGCTTGTGAAGGCACGGTCCACTTTCGGACCGCAGTGTCGCCAAAGCTTATGCTTTCTATCTACAATGTTGTAAATAAAAAATAAAGATGAAAATAAACGAGCGCGGTCCATACCGAAGAAACTTTTTTGATTATTTTGTGGAGAGCGGGATTGGATTCGTTCATAGCAATGCGCACAGCGGGCCGCAGGGCAACGGACGAGCCCGTCCCGGAAGTAACTTCATCCGGTTTTGACTCAATACCACCTTCAGACTGAAGGATGTAAGCGATAAGAGAAAAGCTAAGGTGTAATAACTTACAAATTGGAAGTTAAATCGGAATCCGCTACCGTCAGCACCAAACATCAAGTTTTGATTTCTTTTCTTTACTTTTCCGTCATGTTTGGACTTCTCTCGCATAGTGGAAATTCGGGTGGGAAGCGGGCGGGATGAAAGAGCACAGGCGATGTAAGATAATGTGTTGCCGTAAGAGGCTAGGCCGTTTCCACTGACCAATCGACACCCCATATCTAAAAAGAATAGGACACATATGTCTGAACAAAAGACCACGTTGAGTCCTAAAAACCCAATTCACGCCCCAGCAGGAGATGAGCGCCTGCATGTAGACAGCGGAATGCCTGACCAAAAGCCTCTTAGTTCAGTTGGGACCGGGCACGCGGACAGTGATTTTCCAGATAAAGACTACACAGCTGGTAAGGCTAACCCCGCCGTTCCAGAGCAGTGGCCTATCGTTTCTGTACCACATTTTGGATTAAACATGTTAAACTTACTGTGCGATCGCAGGCTGTCTGCCCACTTTAAGACCTCTCTCTGACAAAAGCCTCAAAACAGCAGCACAGAAGGCTGATGAGGATGTACGCATCAAGGATCAAAAGAATGAACAATAAACACGAAGGCTTCTTGAGACTGCTTTTTAATTGCCTCCTAGCACATACTCTACACGGTACACGGGCCCCGATCGAGCGCATGCCAGTGGCAGATTGCAGCCAAGATTTTAAATCTTAGCCATGTGAGTGACCAGCGGGCGCATCGGGCTGGAAGACCGACAACGCCAGCAAAACCGGAGGAAGCAGATGGCAGGCCAAGCCTACAAACCATCTACCTCATCTTCAAGGTCGGAACCAGTGGTCCTCTTCTTACCACGATAGTTCCCCTCATCTTCGCTGCTATCCTCTTCTGAGTCATCATCGTCATCCTCATCTTCGTCACCGTCGATGTCGTAGGGCTCATCCTCATTTTCAACCTCCTCCACATCGAAGTTCGCCTTATCGGCGGGGATCTCACCCCAGCGAGCAAGCAGGCGGGCTTCATCCATAGTATACTTATGAATGATGTCGGCCTTGTCGTCCTGGTAGTCTCGCAGACCAATGAGAACAAAATCGTCCTTGTTGATCCACACCCTCTTCTTGAATTTGCCTCGGACGTGTGCGAGCCTGGTCTTGCCGTCGAAGCAGAAGACCTCGACGCGGCAGTTGCCCAGCACCTTCCTCACCTGCGCATACTCCTCTCCGAAAACCTTGTAGCGGAGCTCACGCTTCTCCTGCTCTCCACCCTTGGCTCTCTTTCCCTTTCTCTTTCCTTTACCTCCCTTTCCTTTGTTCTTCGGCATACCTGGCTCTGATGTGCTCGTGTGGGTGACAAAGAACAAGAAGAAACCACGGCAATTTTATTCGTTTGGAGAGAAAACGCCTAGATATGTTTTCCGAGATATTTCTACCTCCGTTCGTGTTTCTTTCTTAACTCATACTGAAAACCAAGAAAACCCTGTATCTTCCATAAAGAATTTTCGAGGGAGGGCAGACATGCTGGTGACAAGGGAGTTGTGATATTAACCATATTTGTTAATCTCCCAACATGGATAGACAACTCTTCTGTGGTTGTCATGCATGGCCATTCCAGGCTCTTGGTAGACCACCTCACATAGTTTAAATTGGAGAAAAATGGAAAAAAGGATTTCGGGCAATTCCCCAGCGTCGTTTCTGTCCGGAAGAAAACACCCCAGGGAGCACTGCTCGATCCTGTGGCGAGGGTTAATCTGTTTCTAGGACCTCTCGGTATCTCGTCTTCTCCTCCCTCACTCCATAAAGAAGATGGACAGCACAGACAACATCGGCGTTGTTGATGAAAGCTTGAAGATGAGGATAGAGGCACGTATTCTCCGTGCTTCCCTTCTTCTTCTTTCAGTCCTCACCCACTGCGCTCCTCAGCTCAAGATTCCTGGATCGGGCGAGTCCAGGGTGTTCACCTTCCCCCAATTTTACACAGTTGACAAAGTCAAGGTCAGTGTCTGCTTCTCCCATTGTTGATCCCTCTCTTAATAGACTTCTCTCGCTTAGACCGAAGTCTTCCGGCTCATGCCCTCACTGGGTGATGAATCACTGAAGTTTGACTACTATTTGGGGCTTGACGAAGAGGTAAACACTGAAATGCCCCTTCCTCTTAAAGGCACTCTAACATGCCTGTCAGAATGTATTTAAAGTAGAGTTCACAAAATTGGTAAAATGCCACCCTACTATTGCTGCTAAGGCTTCCGGAGACGAAGTTATACCGCTCCTTCTTGTACCCCGCACTCCAACCATTGTTGGAACCCCCGAAATCACAAAGGTACCAGTCTCTCCATTTGTGTCACCGCTCCCCTGCCTGTTGACTTATGGCGGACAGAAAATGATTCGGAATAAGTACTCCCGAACGGAGGATGTGCCCGCTGTCCAGACAGACAAGAGGGTATGCGACCTCGGGAGCGGAAGCTCACTCGTCGCCAAACGGGCCAGTGTTTTCTCATGTATTACCCCGATCTCCATTCCGTGTTAACCTGCAGTGCTGTGCTGACAACGCGCTGCATTTACAGTTCACAACGAGGATGCAACGTCTCGAGGACGGCCTAAAGCGTACAACCCCAATGAACAGCTGCTGCGGTGACTACAAATCTAACCTCATCTACTTAAAGAACGACTCTGTCCAGTGCCACAGTCAAGATGGCGCTGGACCATGATGGGATGGTCCAGTCCGAGGACGTCGAAGAAGACAGCGATTCGCGCATTCGACGCACCCAGTCTTTTGGCGAGCGGGTCAGCACTGGCAAAACACTGAAGCAACAACCACTGGCTGGTGAGATGCATCGAAACTCGAAACGGTCAGAAACAGCTGTCGTCGAGGAAGGAAAACGAGTTAAGGGATCTAGTAAGCTTCCACCGCCTCTCAATTGATTCAATACTTTCAATAACCGCCATGAACAGAGGAGGGCGAGTCTGGGCGGAAAGGCCATCGCAGGACGAGATCTACGGGGTTCATAGTATCGGAGATTGTCAAGAAGGCGAGTAACGAAGGGTATCGATCAGTCTCTTGCACTCCGTGCAGAGCACCTGTCCTTCTTTGCTCACACCCTCGTACCTGTCTCTAGGAGTGCAACGGTTTCGCAGAGCGTCGCGGCGGTATCTGACAGAGAGGAAGACACCTCCTCAACAGAAGAGGGCGGACTGTTCGGCCTACGAGGCAGGAACCGGAGACTCTCGGCCAGGTCCTTTCCTCATCCCCGTCAATCCGACATGATGTTGCGTAACACATCTCATCTGCTCTGCAGAGTTCGAGCGGCGCACCAGATATTCCGATCGGCAACACAGCCCATTATGGCGGTAAAGGAGGACAGGGAGCCATTCCCTCCCCGCAGAGTACCGATCGCCGAAGAGGAGGTGGGTAGCGGATCGATCCCAGGAACTGCAAAGGAACCAATCTACTGAATTAACGAGATCTTCATACAGGAGCAAATAGGGAATGACCTTGTTAACCAGGTCGAAGGGTATCTTATTGAAACGGGCAAACGCACGCTGACTCCCGAGATGGTAGAGCACACACTTTACAACCCGGACTTGAGCCACACTTGGTATGTGGACCACTTCAAGGGAAAAGAGCATGACAACTACATCGGCTCCGACCCGGAGTTCGGTGTCGTAATCGTTTCCGTTATCAACGAGACGGACGAGAGAGACAACCGAGTGCTTCGGGTCATTGTGCGAACCAAATACGTACATGCTTTCTCTTTCTACCTCTTGATGAAGTCAGGATGTGAGCTCGACTGTTGTTGGTTATTCTTGTGTACAGTGTGATATCATATCAATTGTCCCCAAGGCGGACTTTGGAACGAATACCTTCAAGAAGACCTCCGTGCGGGAGATAGTGAGGGCTGCCTGCCCTGGTTTGGCCGACAGAATTCCAAAGGTCAACTACAAGCTTATCAAGAACCCGGCCCTTCAAGCCGAGCTGGAAGATTTTGAAGTGAAACAGGTATCACAAGAAAATATATCATCTCGAAGAGGATCCTCCTCACTTGCCGTTGTCTCTATAGGTGGTGAAAAACTACAAGATAGGCGTTTTATATTGTAAAGAGGGCCAGACTCAAGAGGACGAAATGTTTTGTAATGGTGAGTCCTTGTATTGGTTTTATTGTGATGGGAAATTAATCATGGCGCAGAACACGGGAGTGAGGCATTTGAAAGTTTTCTAGACTTTCTGGGGGACCGAATCGAGCTGCAAGGGTGGAAGCAATACCGAGCAGGACTTGACGTAAATGGTTCGAACACCTTCCCTTTTAGCACAAATTTCTTCCCATTCCTTTGATTCTCATTTCCTTTCCGTGGACCAACAGGGGGAAGCACAGGAACGCATTCAGTATACACTCAATGGAACGGGTCTCAGATCATGTTTCACGTCTCCACTTTGCTTCCATTCACTCCAGGAGATCGACAGCAGGTGAGTGTGCGTCCACTGTCCTTTGGATATAGTATTTTGACAAGGCTTATTCTCCTTAGATTGAAAGGAAGAGACATTTGGGTAACGACATTCTCATGATTGTCTTCAAAGAAGGCAACGGGCCTCCATTTTCGCCCAACAACATCACATCTGAGTTCAACCGTACGCACACCTCAACAGCTATTTGGGGATCCCCAAGCTCCTTTGTTGATCGGGTTTAAACCTCTGTTAGACGTATTTGCGGTAATCTCGCCTGATGATGGCGAGAAGCATATAGCTGGAAAGGAAAGGAAGGAAGCCGAGATCCGGTTGAGTGGGACGATGACCCCTCGGCGCACGCTGATCGGGTCAGACGAGCCTGAAGAAGATCGAGCAAAGTACCGCGGACGAAGTATGACACTTGGAGAGGGAAAGCCAAGACATTCCCACTCGCCCCCACGCAGGCGCATGCAGGACAGTACGGTGGTGAAGGACAAAAACAGTCCAAGAAGTACCTCCCCCTAATATGGAGAACGAACAATGGCCCCTGCTAACAATGAATCATACTGCAGCTCCTGTCAACAAAAGCGGTACAGTGCCCACAAGATCGCCTACCAAGCGGGAGAAAGATGGCTACTACCGGTAACTGTGATTCCTTCAATAAGGCTCCTTTAAGAATTTTCCTTATTTGGACATTCCATTAAAGGAAACCGATATTTTTTTCAGTTCTCTACCATCTTCTCGACAATTTTCGCTGACTTTTCTGCTTTCTCTGCCTGAAACCAGCCTCGCTATCACCAGAAAGGACGGAGTGCCTTCATTTGGACCTTACTTCGATTGTGATGTGTTCTCCAAGAATCAGCAGTTCCGAGACTACCTCTTCTGCAAACGTACGTGCCATGGTTACGTCCTCGTGGTCGTGCCTCAAGGACTCCTACTTATTGCTTGCCGTTTATTGTTTCTTCATTTGTGGCACATCAGTGATAAACGGAGAACGAGCCGCCTACGACGCGCCTATATTTCATACCAAGGTCTCTTATTCTCTCCATTCCGAGTGGTATGTTATGGTAAGGTGATGCTAATGGGGTTTTCAGATGGTTCGTGTGCGTGGGGAACTGCTTAAGCATTTGGAGAAAACATACACGTGAAGAATATTGATATTCTGTCGCTGCCTATCTTCACTTGTCCCTCTAAGGAAATAAAGTCATGATTGATCTGCTATTGCCTTTACTTGTCCTAGGTTGGGTAATGGTCCGCAGCAACCGGGATAGTAACGTAACCGGGCTATGATAAGTGCATTGCTTACCGAAATCATTGTATTCTCTCGCCCAGGTAGCAACCTAGAAGACACCGTCACTCATTACCATGCTTCTTTCACACAGAGACTGTGATTTCTATCACCCTTGTCCTGTTGAAGAGGTATCTACACCGACCTGCTCTGGACGAGTGGCTTCTCTTCGACAACAGATAAAAGACTTCGAGTTAGCCACACACACCCCTCCAGAGCTGCAACGCGAAGAGACCTCACGTCCTCGTTCCAAGTCAGCCAAGGCAAGTCGGTCACACTCTGACTCGGTGAACCTCACCCCTGAACTGGAACGGGCTCTGTGGCGAGAGTTGAACGAAATAGTTACTCACTACGTTAGCGTTCGCCATACTGCCGGTCCCTGGAAGAAACACTGGACGCACCAGTACGTAAACCGCCCAAGCAATCTTCAGTCTCCTCTTTTCTAATGAGTGATGCTAGGTGGGCGATGGATAGCCATATCCTGCAGCCGCCGCTGTTGCCTGCTATCCCCGAAGAGGAGTGACTGTTAACATAACCAGATTCTCCAAACTGCACAACAATGTAAACGTCCTGTACAGAGCCGAACCATTAAGAAGAGCGAAGATATATTTATTGTTGATTTATCCCTATGTCAACGCCACAGTAGCGTGCACGAATAAACGTGAGTTCCTAAGTTACCACCTTGCCACACCTCTCTTTGTACAAGCGCCAGCTCGCCTTCTATTTATCTGCTGGATCACGGCAAGGCATGCTTGCCCACTTATGTTAACCCCCTCCTCACTAAACAAACTGTACAAGAAGACCGTCCTGGAGGGGCAATAACAATGGCACACAATTAGAGATAATAATCGCCCACAAATGCACTTCGGGTACCTGAGACAGGGTCAAGACGAAGCATCAAGCACGAAAGAACGGAACAAGATAGCAAATGCTATAACAGCAACGAATTTCCAGTGGTGGAGGTTGTTGTGAAGCACGCTGTAGAGAGTGTGCGTGGCAATGATGTGTAGCTTAATGCCAAAGGCGATCATACACGAAGCTGCAGCCGCAGCGGCCACGCGCAAAAGAAACGAGAAAAGTTGTGCTAGCCGGCCTGGAATGGAGTGCCTAAGGGCCAGAATAACGCTAGCCTTGATGGGAGAGAATCTTGACGGTACCGTTGCCCTTGGCAGCCTTGAAGAAAGAGCTCCAGAAGCTTAAGAACTCTTCAGAACGGAGAGAAAGGTCGTACCAATAACGCTTCTTGGAGTCGCGCAGTGTTTCAAAGGCTGAGGGGTAAGGAGGAAAACTTGTAACAATCTAAAACACGATATGCCAAACCAAACCAAGCCAGGAAGAGTAAAGGTCAGGGTTCAACGACCTTCAGTAATTTGGATGAATTTGCGAGTGGCTTCGAGCCGGCTGTCCTCATCATCCGTATTGACCTTGTCCGGGTGCAACTGCTTGGATGCAACTCGGAAGGCCTTCTTGATTTCGGGCACAGACGCATCGGGCTTAAGATTTAGTAATTCGTAGTAATTGGGGGTTGCACGTCTCAGCAGAGGGGCGTAATAGGCAAAAGTGCAGAGGCTGCCCACGACAAACAGGAGGAGGAGGAGAAAGATGAACTTGGGCGAGAACGCGTTCGAAGCCCCCATAGCTCGAGGTTTATATTCTATTAGATCTAAGAGCCCTTTGGATTTTAACGATTGCAAGCCTAGCAAGGCACTTGTAGGAGCTTCTCCAGTTGTCCTGTTGTTGAACCTTCCGCGCTTTTTGCAATGTAGGATTATTGTGGGGGCCAACCGTGGATTTTGCCGGCAATTTGCTAAACCAATGGTGTGCATAAAAGAAAAAATGAAGAAAAACAGTGAATTATCAAAGGAAAAGCGTAAGTGGGCACAATCCCTTAGATTGAGGGCACTCCGTTCATCTTATCAGTCTTCCGTGTGCGGAGGATGGAGCTAGTGTCGTCTCACGATGAAGGCGCCCTAATTACTGAACAGATAATCGAAGAGTTGCGCCAAGAACGCGAAAGGGAGGAGAGGGAAGAATGGGAATCGAAAGACCTCAACGCCTCTTTTGTTGATTTACTTCTCACCATTGAGGAAGATGTTCCTTCAGGTTGCACAACCAGCCTGTCCCTTGCCAGCGAAGTTATTTTATTAATATTTATTTTCCAACATATTTAACTTATAATACAAAACATGGTTCACACCATTAAGTAAGGATAGCCAAGTTTTAATGCTCTCCTTTTACAGGTGAACTATTCTCCTTCTTGTTCGATCTGGTACTTTTCTTCTTTAGCTGCCTCCGTTTCGCTCTTTTTTTTTTTTCACTCTTCCGCGCAGTTGGAGGAATACAGCGAGCTTGCCCCCCAAGAGACGGAAGCACGAACCGGCAAAGGACATGAACTCGACTTTTTCTCTGTCTTCTTCCAACTTCTCCCTCGTTGTGGCACCTCTCTTCAAGTGGTGCTCCTCAAACGACTTAACGGTATCGTCCCGTTTTTCTTCCGGCTCTCTTCATGCTCTTCCATCGCTTTCGTTCTTTTTCGTTCTCTGTGCACCAGCTGTTCAGCTGACGCCTGATGGCTGAGCAGACCTGGCGTCCGAATCGGACAGAGTGAAAGGCTACTGCTGCCAGCGAGGATGGGTCACGCGGCTTCTTCACATGCTGTATAACCAGCCGCTCGATAGCGAGGTTGTCCTGCGGGAGCTCTTCATCCTCATGGAGTCCCTCGGCTCCTTCTCGCTCTCGCCCAAGGAGCTCAAGCAGCTCCTGCGCTTCCTCTACGGCCAGACTGCGCCCACAGAAGAAGAGGAGGACACGGCGCACGGCGAGGGAGGCTCCGAGCTGCACGACTTGTATTCGCCCGTTCAGGTAAGTCACACCACAGCGCCGGCATGCTTGTCCATTCTCTTGTACCGCCATGTTTGGTTGCACATCAACGTGTTGCACTGCGCGGACCTTCCCCTTCGCTTCATCGTCTATGCTTGACATGCAGATCCTTTTAGGTGCCCGGCCAGGTGTGGTGTTCGCTAGTGGACACTCTACAGAGGATCGTCAAGAAGCAAGAGCGAAGATGGCCTTCCTGTTTCTGGGACTTTAACGGCCGTGAAATGCGATCGGGGTATATATATATATATATATAAATATGATATTTCTATGTTATATATTTCTCTACCGTTCATCCCTTTTTCTGCCTCTCGCTTCGAATATCTTAAACACGTTCCTATTTCTCATTTGGTTTCGCTCAGAATCATGATCCCTACGTGGACGTCTGCATGGCCGCTCAACGACGGCTATTCGTTCTGCGCGTGGTTGAGCATATCTTCGAATCGCGACGTCATTTCCTCGCCTCGGCGAGGCAATAACACATCATCTGAGGCCACTATCCGACCTCACCTTTTCAGGTATCTGTCAGGGATGACCCCTTGGTTATAACATAAAAATAAAAATAAAAATAAAAATAAAAATAAAAATAAAAATAAAAATAAAAATAAAAATAAAAATCAAATAATCCAATAGTATTTATCTATGGGCTTCATTGTCAGTTTTTCGGGTGTTGACGGGCGAGGCTTGGAGCTGTTTTTTGTGTCGCAATATTTGGTGGTTCTCTCGCGTCAGGGCAAAAACAAGCAGGCCTGGATTAAGTTTAATTTCCGATTTAAGAAGGAGCGATGGTACTGAGCTGGGCTATCTATATGGTGATTGTAGGATTTTAGTCATTAATCATTACGTGTTATATTATTCCATGAAGGTATTTTGTTGCCGTGACACACGTCTACCATTTCGTGAGGCGAAGCGAAGTCACCCTCTACGTGAATGGACAAATGATCGAACAGCAATATCTAATCTATCCTAAAATTGAGGTATCGTAAATTTGTTCTTACTTTTGTGGAGTAATATTACTCCAAAAAAACAAGAAAAAACAATGAAAACCAAACAAGAAAACCGAGTGACTTAACACACCAACGGTTGGATGAACAGGCGCCAGTCACGATATGGATGGCCAATCATGTGGAGCGCAGCCCCGAAGGGGAGCGGAGCCATCCCTTCTGTGGGCAGATGGGCAAGGTGTACTTCTTCTCCGAGGCCATCACTGCGCTCGATGTGCAGACTCTTCTGTCTCTCGGCCCAAACTTTCTGCCCAAAAAGAAGTCGGAGTACGTGCCGTTATTCTGTAATTGGACCGCACTGGTTGCCATGTAACCCTCCATGTTCATATTCACAGCACATCAATCGAGATTGGTCAGAAGGGCGGTACATTCCTGATGGGCAACAAGCGATACGTCAAAATCTTCTTCTCCTACGATCCGAAGGTATGATCTATCATCGACCAATCTTCTCCGGTTTCTGTTACATTGCAGCGACTGACCAATGATTGCTCGTTAGGCGATGGAGGGCAACGTGTGCGTGGAGACCTCAACGCGAGCCGCAGAACGTATGGCGTCTGCCTTGCAGGGCGTGGCCGTCATCCACTCCTCCAATCTTAAGGACTCGCTTTACTGTCTGGGCGGCATCAAGGCATCTCCCTTCCT
>CDFF01072131.1:0-19546 GCA_000826265.1 Acanthamoeba culbertsoni
CTACTCACAGACGAGCCACCTGCCAGAGCACAGTGTTCAAGAGAACACGAGCATGCCCAAACCCACCACCGCACTTATGAGAAACAAACAACCCTGCTTTTAAAGAGATGGCTCCGAAACGTACAAGATATTGTGGGACACTTAACTCCGTTAGGAAAATTGGTTTCATTGTAACTTTCTTTTTTCTCGTTCAACCGTGGTGAAAATGTGGAAAAATATTTTTCTTCATTGGGTCTTATAATTGGCCAACAAAGCCATCAGGACTGCGTAGGCTCTTCCTTGTCTTCCTTAGTTTCCTCTTCATAATTCTCAGTCTTCATGTCATTAAGGCCAAGCTCTTCGTTTTGCTCCCACGAGCGCTCATACTCCTCAACCGTCATATTGGGGTCGTCGTCGGGGGCGTAGATGTTTTGTAGGTAGCTGTTGGCCACCGGATCGTCCAGCACAAGCGTGAACGGGCCATACTTCCACTCGAGCATGTCGTCTAGACTCTCAACAATGGACGCTAGCTTGTTGGCCGCAGCAGCGCTATCGCCCTTGAGGAAGGGATTGTTTCTGATTTCATCCCTGATCACACCCAGGAGACCCTCGATGGTGGTGAACTTGCCACCCAGCGTGCCTGTCCCGAGGCCCAGCTCCAGCTCGGGGATCTCCAGGCTGGCGGTCTCGGACTTGAGCACATCACGGTTGAGGTCATCGGCATTTGTGAGGCGCAGCGTGATTTTGCGGCCACGCTCGGCCATGGCTCCGCCGGACTTAACCTCGTTGGACTTGTAGCCGCAAGCTTCGCACATGAAGGCCATGATGATCACGTCCTTGAAGTGAGGGATATGCGCCATACACATACGTGTCTCGCCGCGCTTGCCGCAGATACCGCATGTTTCAGGAAACCTCATCACCTCCTCCAGTTGATCGCTTCCAGCTTCTTCTGCTCGCTTGGCCAGCGCCTCGGCTTCAGCGCCAGAAAGCATACCGCCGGCCTTCTTCGCCGCTTCAGGAGCACTCTTGTCGGTCTCTTCATTGTCTTCATCTTCCCCAAAGGCCTGAGAAATGCCTAGGGCCCGGTTCTGCTCGCGATTTCGCTCATAGTAAGTGATAGTGAGGTTAGGGTCGGCAGCAGGAGCGGCAGGGTTCTCGACGAACGAGTTGCCAGCAGGGTCGTCGACGATGAAAGTGAATTTCTTCTCGCCGTTCTTCAAGGCTTCCAGTTTCTTGATGAAGGCATCAATTTGGGCGGCTACCTCGGGGGCGGCCTGTCGCCTCTCTTCTTGGCCTTGCTCAATACCTTCGATGGACTGTATGAGGAAGCCCTCGATTGTGTTCAGGGTTCCCTTTTGGGTAAGGGGTGGAATCTCGAAATCGATTTCGGGAATGTAGATGCTGGCCGAGTCAGACTTGACCACTTGCCTGTCCAGGTCGGTCTTATCGGTGACTACAAGTTTGTAAATGCAGCCACGTTCGGCAATGCTTCCTCCGAATTGGATTTCGTTGTTACGGAAGCCGCAGTGCTTGCATCGGAACGACATAAGGATGATCTCCTTGAAGAAAGGGATCTTGGTCAAGAGCAGGTTGGTCACGCCGTTTTCGTGGCAATTCATGCACAAACTCTCAATCCGTGTAGGGCCCTCATCAGCTCCGATATCGACAAAGACAGGGTCGTTTGTGGTGGAAGGCTGGCTCCCTTCTTCAATTCGCTGCTCCGGGACTTCCATGTAAGTTTGAATCTGTCTTCTAAGCTGCTGGCGGGTTTCTCACTTGCGGGCAAACGGAGTCAGGAAAAAACTCAGAAACTTAATGGGCATTGCTTTGTGATTTAGCACAGAAAACCGGCAGATTCGCCGCATGTCAGAAAAGGAGATTTCATAGCTGTCGACATTCGTTGCGCTCAATTTCCCTGCTTCACGTGGTGTGCGGGACAGGATAGTTACAAGAAAACCTTCAGCGTCATCACTGCTGTGCGGCCTTTCAATAATAATCAACTTGTCCCCCACACTCTCCAAAGTACTGGTGGACGTCTTTGTTCAGCTTCCCGACTCTTCGCAGCGCTTCTTTCACACCACAGCCACGGCTGTGCGCCGTCATCCTTCCCAAACAGTCACAATTCTTTAGAAACTGAGGCTTAACAAAGACCTCGCGCTTCTGCTCTCCCTCGTCTCCCTCTTAGCGACCTGGGCCAGCGGCAATTGGCTGTCTAGCCAAAAACACACCACGTACGTTCCTCTCCTCCTTTCCTCCTTTCCACAACATTAGCACCAAAAAATGTTTCCATAGCCAAATTACTTGACTACGACGCGAAGAATTATTTCGCTTCGGTTTTTATTAATCTTATCTTCTGCCCATCTATCGGTCTCCTACAGGGAACCGAGTATATGTTCTTGGCAAAACCAGCACAGCATAGCTTCCATACACTCTTCAAACCAGCCCTCTTCCCCCACGGCCAAAACCAAAAAACCGAATCTCATCTCTATCTGATTCAAGCTCTTCACAAAAACGGAGAACGTCTTTTGTACCACCTCTGCCACTCCCTCTCCTCTCGCACCGAATCCATCGAAGAAGAACTCGTCATCCAACCCCTTGCCACAATGAGCAGAAATAACAACAATGGCAAACGACACAAAAACCAAGCTGGCCACAAGGCCAGCAAATACCGCAAAAACAGTAAGGGCAACAAGGCCTCCAACCATAGTAACAAACGGGGGCGCAGCAACAGCAGAGCCATTCGCGGGACGAACGAAGGCTGGTACGCAGTTGCGGCCATGCAGGGAAAGCGTCCCTACATGGAAGACGTCTTTCACGTCCTGATCCCCGACGCCACTTGCCCTGCTGCAGGCGACCTTCATTCACTCTTCGGTGTCTTCGACGGGCACGGTGGCAAGGTACGCTTTAGGCGTTGCTCGCATCCTTTTCGCTTCTTTTAACTCTTGCTTACTTTTCATCCAACTTACAGAAGGTCGCTCAGTGCCTGAAAGAGAAGCTGCTACCGGCGATTGTCGCAGCCTACGCTAAGGAAAAAGAGGCCGAGAGCGACGACGAGGACGACGACCCAAGCCAGCAGCGCACACCGGCCGAGAGGCTGCAGGCTATCCTCCCGCGTACCTTCGTGGAGGTCGACGAACAGTGCATGGCCGAAGACAAGCTCTCCGGCAGCACCGCAGTGGTGGCCATCCTCACTGAGACCGATATCGTAGTTGCGAATGTGGGCGACTCGCGCGGCATTCTCTACCGCTCGAACGACTCTGCCTCACCCCTCTCGCGTTCGAACGACTCGGACAGTGACCTGTCGCTCGACTCGGCGCCCAGTGAGGACGAAATCACTGACAACGAGACCGACAACGACATAGACACTGACGAGGAATTAACGGATGTCGACTGTCCAAAGGGAGGCAAGTCTAGGCAGCGGAAGCAGACAGATGCTTCGAACACCGCGAGAAAGCAGAAGAAGGGGAAAAAGCACAAGAAGAAGCCCGAGGAGGGTTCTGTCGGCAAGCTGGGCAGCTGGCACGCCCTTTCAGTGGACCACAAGCCCAGCAGGCCCGACGAAAGGGAGCGCCTTGAGCGCACAGGCGGACGTGTGACTCAGCGGCCTAACGATGTGTGGCGTTTCCAAAGCGTCCTCGCTGTCTCGCGTGCCTTTGGGGATCACGGCCTCAAATCGAGCCCTGGCGGCACAGGCCTCATCGCCATTCCGGAGATAAAGGTCTTTCCTCGCCAGGACAACGACAAGTTCCTCGTGTTGGCAAGGTAAAGTAAACTTCTCTTATACAGCCATCTGGGCGGGGGCGCTGACATATTTGTGTGAATGACCAGTGACGGATTATGGGACGTCTTTACCAACGAGCAAGCCGCAAGGGTCGCCCGCAACGTTCTTCTACAGAATCCTGCCAAGCCGGCACAGGAGGTACTTGTCTTTCCGTATTGTGCTCTCGCTGAAGCATCACGCCGTAACCCCCCCCCCACTAATGCTAATTCCTGTCTTGCAGATGGCCAACGCCCTCACCAATGGAGCTTACAATAAGGAGTCCTTGGACAACATTACCGCGCTGGTCGTGCTACTCGACGAACAGAACGACTCTTCGGCAGGCTCGTCCTCACCGGTTCTCGACACCCGCTCTCGCCACAGCGAGCTCTGAACGGCCGGCCGTTGAAGTTGGTTGCCTCGCAGGAACCTTCTGTTCATTACAATTACAATTGTGCATTGTAAATATCGTTTTCCACAACCGCAGCAGTTGTACCATTTTTTCTTTCTTTTTTTTCCCCTCTCTCTTTGGTTTGGGATGGAGGTACAGTGTGAGGTGTGTATTGACAGCGTAGAGTCTGCGGTGGCAGCCGAGGCAGCAGGAGCAGCGAGGGTTGAGCTGTGCTCCGGTCTCTTCGAGGGCGGCGTTACCCCCTCACTTGGCCTGCTGCGGTACGTAGCATGTTTGAGTTACGCACCCCTGCCGCTTCCCTGACTGTGTTGGCACAAGAAAGACAAGTGAAGAAAGCTACTCGCTTGGGTGTGTTCGTGATGGTGCGGCCTCGCGGTGGGGACTTCTGTTACTCGCACGACGAGTTTGAGGTCATGAAGGAAGACATACAGGTTTGGTAGTCCTGACCGAACATGCATGTTGTTCTTTCTCTTATTCTGGGAACCCATGCTCCTTAGGTGGCCAAAGCAGAGGGGGTAGCTGGTGTGGTCTTCGGTATCCTGAATCCTGATGGCACCGTTGACGTAGAGCGCACCAGGGAACTCGTGCAGCTGGCACGGCCACTGCAGGTCACCTTCCACCGCGCCTTTGATATGGTGAAGGACCCCTTCCAGGCGTTGGAGGACATCATCTCGCTGGGTAAGTTGTTAGACGTTCGGGTCCTGGAATATCGTCTAAGCTAGAGTTGTCGCCAGGGGTAGAGCGAATTCTCACTTCGGGTTGCGATGCAACATGCCTGGAAGGTCTGGAAACGCTCGCCGAGCTGGTAGAGAAGGCCGGGGACAGAATCATCATCGTGCCCGGCGGAGGCATTACTGAGCGTAACATCAAGCGCATCATCAGGCATGGCAATTGCTCCTTTGTTTGTGATGAACTCTAATTTATTCGGTCTAAACAAAACCTTCGGTGCATGCGTGTGCGTGCGTGCGTGCGTGCGTGCGAAGTGGGTGCAAAGCTAAGGAATTTCATGCGTCGGGGCGCAGCTCGCGGGACTCCAAGATGGAATACCGCAATGGTAACTGCTTCATGGGAGGCGTGCTGCGACTGCCCGAGTTCTCTGTATCGGCAGTGAGTGAGGCTCGCGTGCGTGCATTCCTTGACAAAGCCAGTCACTAAACTATAGCCCCTCGAAGACAACGCCAGAGAGAGCAGAGAGCAGAGAGCAGAGAGCAGAGAGCAGAGAGCAGAGAGCAGAGAGCAGAGAGCAGAGAGCAGAGAGCAGAGAGGGTGGCCAAATAGAGGAAAAATACATTCTCTCACATTGACCGTTCCATTTGCGCCAATCGTCGTCCGACGATGCCAATGGTCTGTTCGACCTGCGTGGCTTCTACAAGTGTGAAATCTGTGCTGAAGGTAGATAGATAGTAAATGCAGATGCCTTCCTGCGCCAGGATATCCGCCAGCAAGCTCACCACTCCCGTCTCGGCTGAGAGAGTCCATAAGGAAGGGAACAAAGGCCACAGGTGAGCCTTTTGCATCGACAGACTATTATCGACGAGAGAGAGAGAGAGAGAGAGAGAGAGAGAGAGAGAGAGAGAGTACTGAATCCCATAGAGCCGAAATCGACTTGGATAGACTTCCACTGGGATGAGTGAATGGTGAGCACATCGGCCGGGAAGTCCGCGAGCAGCTCGTCATCCAAGATGAGCGACAGTTCGTCCCCAGACACGGTGTAGGAGAAGAAAGGCGTTTTGCTACAATGCATCATAGAAAAATTGCGTGAGCACTTTTTTTTTTTTTGTTAAATGCTCATCAGAATTCCTGATACCTCAGAAATGCTTTCAAGAGTTGATGAGTGCACGCGGGAATGCTCTGTTATTCGAAGAAGAAGAAGAAGAAGAAGAAGAAGAAGAAGAAGAAGAAGAAGAAGAAGAAGAAGAAGAAGAAGAAGAAGAAGAAGAAGAAGAAGAGAAAAATGAGCGATGTGCGCACTCCATCAGGCGAGAGAGGGAGAACGTCGCGTACAGAGGTGGCCATGCAGGCGAGGGACAGATTCTTGGGGAGGGGAGAGAGAAGCATCTGCTTGGAAACCGCCGCGGAGGACGGTGGAGCCGTTTCGCTGTGTGAAGGCGGCACGGGCTTCAGTTTAGCGCCGGAAATGAAGTCGGCCAGCGTCTTCTTAAGCAACGTTAGGGCTCTATCGAGTTTCGTTTCACCCACCTGATGTTATGGAGAAACTGGGGTAAACGAAGGAACCAGGCTGAGGGCAACTTTGAATGAGCCAACATTGGTACCAAAAGAAGATCGGTATTGAAAGTACTGAAGTAGATGACGTTGATCCCCTCTTGTGTAATGCCGCCCGACAACAGACTCACGTAGCCCGTCATATCTGGCGGCTAAAGGTTAATTGAAAAGCAAAAAAGCAAAAAAAAAAAGAGGAAATAATAAAAAAAAGGAGAAGGGAGCGAACTGATAGCCTGGGGGCCCTCGTAGACTTGTATAGCGCGCAAGCAGTCGGGTGAGAGAACAAGGGCGTCCAGAGGAAAAGCGGAAACCATGTCCTCGTCTATGATGAGAGAAATCTCTTCCTCCGTCACGGTGTAGGAAAAGAAGGTGCCGCGTCTGCGGAGAGGTGGCTGAGTGATGTGAGGGAGATCCTCCGGAGCAAGATGGGCCGTTACCGTTGAGGGTAGAAAGCGCCCTGCAGCAAAACCTTTAAGCACAAGTCCGCATCATCTCGTTGAATACTTGCTAATCGCAGCCGCTGTGGAAGTACAGAAATGGATTCCGGCGAAAGAAGAAAGGAAGATTGGGCAGGTGAAGGCGACGTGGAGGCAATAGAAGGAGGGGCAAGCTGTGTCGGCGATGCAGGAGAGCTTGGACGCCAATGATCGAAGAGAGAAGAAGAGAGGAAAGACGAGTTCGAAACGGGCGACCCTGATGTTCGCGCTCCAGGTATGTCCATTGAAGTAATTTATTTTTCAATTTTTTTGTATTATTCCGACTGCAGGACGAGGACGGGAAATGTTAACAGAAAAAAAAAATAAGGAACACCCATCTTGGTTGCAATGTAATAACACACCAAATCGAACGTGCAGGAGGCCTATGAAATTGCATCTTGGTGGTGTCCAACAAAGCAACCCAACAGGTGGGGTGAGGATCGATCAGCGTGAGAGCACGTGTTTCCGATGAAATTCCCGCAGGAACGGGCTTTCCTCTTAGGCGTGGTTTGCCGTACCCTTTGTGAAAGAAACGCAAGCAACTACCAGTGCACAACCATGGCAAAGACTGCTTCGACTCTGCTGGTAGTCGTTGTAGTTTCTACCGTCCTTCTCGCTGCGCATTCTCAACCTCCTCTACGACTCAGTGCAGCACAAAAGAAAGAGATAGTTCATCGTTTTCTTGCCAAGTTCGGCGACTCTATCCCCCCTTCTACCGCTACCAGTCTCCTATCCTCCATTTCTCCAATTGAGCCCTCCTCAACAGATCCAGATCTCACCAAAGACCGGTTGCTTCACTCCTGGGCCACCCACGTAGGTCTCCTCTCTTCATATATATATGAAGCCCAGCTCACCGCTACGGCATCGATTCAGAACGTAACATGCAAGAGAGTTAAGACATGCATGCACTTGGCTCCGGACTTGTGCGCGGATGTCTGCGAGGTGCGGATCCACTTGTAGCCAGCCTCATTCTCTCCATGGAGTTTTTTGGTGACCTATGTCGACTTGCAGGATGGGACAATTGTCCCCGACGCATGGACCGAGTACGCTCTGGAGACTCAGAGAAGGATTCAGTACGACGTACCTCTAAACTACATATCGCTACCTGGGACCCACAACTCTGCCATCACACTTGTACTCCCATCCAACCACTACAACTACCATTTGGACGTGGTAAATCTAACCACGATTCCTTGGATAAAAGGCCAGTGGCTATGGTCTCTCCGAGGACTTCTTGAACTACCTCACGCAACTGTTCAACTCGGACTGGCAGGTGTACATCGCCAATCAGCAACTGGGGTTATGGGACCAGTTCAAGCTGGGCATTCGCAACTTTGAGGTACCACCACCTTCCCCCTCCCCCCCCTTTGCCCTGCAGCTAACCAACAATTGTATTTCTTCTCCTGTCCTTCAGCTCGACATCCATTGGTGGAGCGGAGACATTCGCATCTGTCATGCGGGCGGCATTCACCTCGAGCGACTCAACGACTTCATACACTTCCTCGCTTCCGAGTTCGGCATCGTGATTGGTACTTCCTTATTCTGACTCCACGTTGAGCCCCTTTTTCCAGTTGCAATAGTCACACACCGACTATGTTCTTGCAGATTGGGATTCGGAGACCATTGGTTGCTTCAGCCCTGTAAGAGACCTCCATTGGGGGGGGGGACGAAAAAAGAAAACAACCTATGTTCTAACTTTTCTCGCGCAGTTTGACAGAACGCTCAATGATACTCTTGCGGAGATAAAGCAATTTCTCTTCACTCCCGAAAACGAGAACGAGTTCGCCGTTTTCTACTTTGATGACGAGGAAGACCTTTTGAGTACTCGATTCTGTCCAGCTTCGGTCCTCTCTTTCTGTGGCCAGTCCTCCTCATATTCCCGTCTCTCCACAATAGGCTGGGACAAGGTCAGGCTCGTTCTGCAGGCCATCGATTACCACTTCGGCAGCTCTGTGTTTTCTCTACAGGACAAGCAGCGCTTATTCCCCGACTCCTGGCCGTCCATTCGTCAACTAAACGCCGCCGGAAAGAGACGTACCAACAAACCAATCACACTCCAGCTTCCTCGAATATCTGTCGACTCACCTGACACCGGTGATCTCCACGATGACGATGATCAGTGATGTTCGTCAGCCGAACGGACTACGGGAACGCGACGAAGGAGCTTCTCTTCGCGAGGACCGACACATGGCACGAATACGGTCCCTTCCCATTCGACGAGTACCCCAACTGCACAGTCCGGAACGCGCCTCTCAACAATGGGGAGATCTCGCGCGTGTTGGGCGACTCCCTTGCCTACGGACCATTCTGGGTAGAGATGGCCCAATTTCGCGTAGCAGAGGCCATGAATGAGAAAACCTCACACACACACACAACACATCACAACAACAACAATAGACGGGATACCAGGGACAGATGATGATGCCGGAAGATGTCCTGCAGGAGGCGGAGTGCAACGTGAACTTTGCGTGCGTCGATCAAATGAGTCCTATCCTGGCCCAGGGCTTCGTCTGGAGTTGGGACAGAGGTACAGCTAAAAAGCAACCTTGCTCTTGACCGCGGAAACGGGTAGCGACTAAAAGCGCGTCGTCTCCAACAGCCCAACCCACGACCAAGGGCGGCTGTGCGGCTCTCCAGATGAATGGACGATGGGCTACTCTCGACTGCTCGACCAACCTGCCTTCGGCTTGCCAGGACGAAAAGACAGGGGCGTTCTCTCTGAGGTATGGGACGTGTCTCGTCCTCGTTTCGATCAAAACACGAGAGTATTGACTTGCAACCACCATTCTCCTGCAGCACCAACGCCACTGCATGGGGCCAGCCGTCCTGCCCAGCGGGACATTCCTTCGCGGTGCCTGTGAATGGCTATGCCAACTCGCATCTTCATTCTGCTCTCCTTGCCACATCCTCGCCTTCTTCTGCTGTTTGGATCAACCATAGGGCCATGTGACAAACATTCTATATTCAACGTGTAAATACATTCCTCCTCTTGGAATAAATGCACAGACGGGAGACTGAGGCCGCGGAAAGCTGGGAAGGGTTGGTCTCATCCGTGTCTGAACTTGCCCCGCAGGCTGAGGCCGCCCTCCTCCATTCTCTCCCGCTCGCGTCGCAGTCTTATCCTCTTGCACCGCTGCAGGAGGTCGACCAGAATAGTGCGCATGCGAATGAGTCCCACCAGCATTTCCGGGTGTTCAAGCGCGAAGTCCTTGAATTCGTCTGCGCTGATCTTGCCGTCTTTATCCTTGTCCGCTTCCGTGAGAAACCTGGTGGGTCATGGGTTTGATGAGCAGGAAGCCTACAGATGAGAATAATCTGTGCTTGACTGTTGACAGTTACTTGCGTGTGATTTGATGTTGGATTTCTTGCGGTGAGAGCTCTTCGATGGTGTCGTCCTGGTGCACCTTGAAGGTTTCCACATCGGTCTGTGCGAGATACATGTTCATAGAGTCGGACAGCTTGGATATGTTTTGGACCAACAAGTCGGTGGCCTCCCTATATTCGGCAGGGGTCTGACAACAATGGATAGACCAAGGTGAGTAGCTAACCCATTCGCAAACGAGTGCTCACATACCAGGTAGCCATCGTTGTCGCGATCGAATACTCGGAAGCAAACTGTGTGAGAATGTTATTGGTGCGAGTTAAGCGAGGACGAAAATATGTGGCCAATAAGGTTAAACAGGTGACAACTTACAATCAATCTTTTCTTCTTGCGTGCTGTCGTCGGACAAAAGGTAGAGCGTGGTCACGAGTCTGCACAAAACCAGTGAGCAGTGTAGGGCGCAAATAAACTTGCAAGGAAAAGGTGAGAGCGTACTCTGAGAAGTCGATTTCCCCATCTCCGTCGTGGTCCAATGCTCTGTTGAGGAGGAAAGTGAGGATGTCGTGGCCGAACCTCAAATGGTTGCTTGGGATGGAAGAAATACCGGCCTAAAAGAAATGCCGTGTCCTCGTCGAGGCGAAACTTGAGTGCGAGACTGGCGCTGGTGAGCTTGAAGCGTGCTCCCTGCTGAGTGTGCGTCATGACCTCATGATATGTCTTCTCCAAGTCCTTTATTTCCTCCTTTGAAACTTGCCAACCACGACAAACATGAAGTCAGTATAAGACTGGGCATCGACTCACGAACTGTTGCTACGTAGCACATACAGCCTGTCTTCTTGGCCAGCTTCGAGGACTCGCTCCCCATCTTCAGTTTGAAGCGAAGAAATAAAGGAAAAGTGGTTGAGAACGTGCCTTACATGCCCTGGTAATAATTAAGTCGATACCAAATAATAATTTTATTTACAATCTTTGGAGACAAAGGCGTCTCACCTGCAGCCCACGGAGCGGTTGGAGTTAAGCGAGATTAACGCCTGCTAGAGAGAGAGAGAGAGAGAATATACACCTAAGTTCACTCCTTGCGTGTTGATCCAACGATTGCGGTTGGCGTCGCACGAAAAGATATGAACAAGAATAGAGAGCTCGCTATCTTCGAATATGTGCTCATTGTGCAGCTCAACCCGGGTACCTACTTCCTCACTAGAGATTCACCTTCGCACTTCTTGCGTTGTCGTTCTTTCTCCTTCCTTTATTCGCTTTCTCTTGCTCGCCTCCTCACTCCGCGGACACACCTCTCCTTCGTCTTCTAGCTACTGGACAGCCATTTATAGCCTACCGGTATCCCCCGTCCACGGACCAGGGCACCAAAGACACGATATCGGGTCCCATCATGCGCTTCTGCTTCCCCGAGCTCGAGCTCTCTGACCAAAGCAAGAAAAAGGACAAGAAGAAGAAGCTGCTCAGGTGCCTCTTGCCCACTGACACTGTCCCCTTACCCCCCCCCCCAATTCACTTACCCCCTTTTCCCCTTTCTTTTTCTTTTTCGCCCCTCCCCCAATTTTACGCATTCCATTCCGCGTGTAGTGGAATGAGCACACAACAGAGCGAGACATTCTCCTTCGTGCTCACGGACTCGGACGGTTCGCGCAAGTTCGGGTATTGCCGCCGTATGCGAGTGCCCAACCCACAGAAGCCCAGCGAAATCATAGTGGAGTGTCACTGCATGCTCAGTCTCTGGTATATTACCTCCTCCGCGTTGAATTCTACCCCACCCCCTGAGATTGGGACGACAAGGGGTTAACCCCTTTCCCTGTGATGACAGCACTTCGTTTTCGCTTTTTCGACGTATACTGGACATTGTAGAGGAGAGACGAAAGGCGTCCACAAAGCCCAAGCCCACAGCCGTGTTTTCGTTCCTCCAGTCTGTACTGGCCAACAAGTTTCCCGACCCGGGCGAGACCATCACGGTCCGTACCTTTGCCGCCGGCGGAGGCGTCGGCAGCTCCAATGGAGATGTCTATCAACTCACACGATCTCTCGGCTCGCGTTTCGAGTACCTCGACTACGTACCACCCTCCCTTCATTTTCTTTCCTTTTCTTTTTGTTCCTCTTTTGTTTTTTTCATTTTTAACAACTCATTTGTTCCTACATGGGATTTCCCAGGTGTCCTTCGTCACGCTGTTCTCTTTGATGCCCATACCAAGGATTCTGGAGCTGTTCGGCAACATGCTGCTGGAGCGACGCGTCATCGTTTCCGCCAAGAAGCTGGGCGTGTTGTCGTCATGCGTCAACGCGCTCAGCGCGTTGCTCTACCCCTTCTCGTGGCAACACGTCTTCATCCCCGTCCTCCCTCAGTCCCTTCTCGACTACTGCGCAGCGCCAATGCCTTTCATGCTCGGCATTCTTGCCGACAGCATACCCGCAGTCAAGAAGCAGCCTTTGGAAGAGGTGCCTTCGTAGCCTTCAATTAAGTCGACATCTCACAACTGTGCTTAACCGGCAATTGATTGTCGACAGGTCTATATTGTCGACTTGGATAAGGGAACGTTCATCGCCAACGCTGGCTTTCCCAGCGTTTTGCCTCAACACGAGCTTCGCACGCTGGAGATGAGCCTCGAAGCCATCGTTGCCTCCGGAAAGAGTGCGCAGACCCCCCCCCCTTCACACTACTGCAATTTTCGTTCGTCACTCATTCGTCATAAATTTTGCGGCTGTCATCCCACTCCCCTTGAACGCGCGCAGAGGGCCGGGCCTTTGATTTCGGCGTCGCAGCGGCTTTTTTGGACTTTTTCCAAAGTATACTGTCGGACTATGCCAAGTTCATGCGTAATCACAAACTCGACGTCCGCGCCTTTCGTGACGCGCAGCCGCCTGCCATTCAAGCATTCCTTGATCAGTTCGAGGCGTCGCAGATGTGGTTCAGTTTCATCATGGAGAGGTAACTCTCCTTCTTCAGTCCATCCGACTGTCCTTCCCTTCCCTTCCCTTCCCTTCCCTTCCCTTCCCTTCCCCACTACGAGTTTCATTTAGCTCATCAGGATGATGGGAATGAATGGAATGAATGATTGGACAGAGAGACAATGTCGGCAAAGGGAACGCTACGGAACTGTGTGCTGCTGAAGGCGCAGACACACACTCCGTCGCCGGAATCGCTGGAGCAGGCGGCCGTGTTCGAGGTGTGCTGCAAGTGTGGATGCGATGTGGAGGGCAACACGCAGGACAAGGATGGCCGCCCCATATGCCAAGCATGCCTCGAAGCCAAGGAGCGCAAGGGAATGGGAGTGGGCGGATGGTTCAAGAACCTGCGCGGTGCGCGAACTTGCGTTGACATTGAGGGGGGGAGGGAAGGGGAAGCTGAGAATGGAGAATGGAACCAAGCTCACACTTTCCCCAATTGGCTGTAGGGGAGGCCTCCGATGAGGGGAAGACGCTCAAGGCCAAGATGGGAAACGTCAGCAAGCGCTTCGGAAAGAGCAAGGAGAAGTCCGCGAGCGAACCGCCGACGCCAGCGGCGACCACGAACGGCAGCGCGGCGGCAACGGCATCCGCCGCAGACAAGGCGCCGGGATCGGGATTGCCCCCGCGTGGGGCCGCCGCGTCATCCGCCCCCTCCCTTTTCGTTTCCTCCGCGTCCACTCCCACACCGGCCGCAGGGGGCATGGGATCTTCTTCGCTTCGCAACAACATGAGGAAGGCCGACAGCTCGTCCACGGTGAGCGTACCGCCGCGCCCAGGCCAGACCGCTTCCTCCTCGTCCGGCTCGCTTCGGGTAAAACCGACGCCGCCTGCGCCCAGCGGCGGGAATGTGTCGGACCTCGCTTCGCGATTCGGCCGCGCGCACACCGCCGCGCCTACTGCCGGCGGAACGACGGGCAACCAGTTCAGTGGGACTGTGCCGCGATCGCACGCGGCCACTTCTCCCGCGCACGTCCTGCCGCGACCTGTGAGTCCGGGCTTCAACGCAGGCGGCCCGGGCGCCAGCGTGCCGCCCCTCCCCTCGCGGAGTGCACAGGCCCAGCAGCCCACGGTAGGCGCGAGTTCAACGGGCCTGTTCACGAGACCCACCGCTCCTTCGGGGCCCGTCGCGAGTCCCGCGGCGGCGCTGAACCAGCCGGGCAACCGCACAACACTTGTGGGCGGCTCGAAGAAGCTGCCGCCTACTCCCGGTACACAGGTCCAGCATGCTGGTACACGATCCCAACCTTTGTGGTAGTTTCTATTACCCACCCAACACACAACACGTGTACAATAATAATAATAAAAAAAGCACTGCCACCACGGGATATGTAATTTTCTTTTCATTTTCTTTTTGCTAGTTCACCCTATATGCGTTACATATGCTGTTACACCCTTACCTTTTGATTGTTCCGAGGGAAGTAATGATAAGGAATGCGAATCATTTAACCCGGATATGTACATAGGAGTAAACACGGGGGCTCGGTTTTGTTCTGGGTGTGGACGGCCATTTACCAGTGGAGAGCAGGTTCTGGGCGCTCTCAATGGTTCTTGGCATGAAAACTGCTTCACCTGCGAACGCTGCCACCAACCGTTTAAGGCCATGAAGTTCGTCATGAAGGACGGCAGGCCCTACCATCAGGCGTGTGTCAAAGAAGCATTCGGGCGCAAGTGCTACCTTTGCTCGCAGGCGCTTGAGGGCCAGTGTGTGAAGGTCGAGGACAAGGTTGCGCACGCGCGCTGCTTCGTGTGCGCTGATTGTAGAGCTCCGATTTCCGCCGGCTACGTGCTGGGACCCAACGGGAAAACCTGCTGCCACCTGTGTGCCCAAAGCAAGGGGCGCCGAGTTTACTAGCATGTGTGTTTCGGGAGTGAGCGCCCCAAACACGCTATTTATTATGTTCGCCCCTTTGTTTGCATTTTTAAAATGAAATAAACGGCGGCTTTGACTTCTTTTGACAATTTTCCCCACTTTTGCGTGCCCGGCTTATTGCGGGATTCTCGCCGCCTTCTTAAATTGCCCGTAGGTGGGCTGCCACCTCCTTCGCAGAGAGGTTCTTTTGGTTTCAACCCTAGAGTGGGATAGAGCCACGGCGGCTTGCACACGCACGCACAACATCTTTGCCCCCCCCCTTCTGGTCCGTCTAAGCAAGGCCACTAGGTGAACGATCTCCGAAATCGCCGTCACATCCAAAAGTCATGAAGAGGGGCCTAGAGGTTCCCCCACCCCCGCAGCAGGCAGCACCGGTCAGCACTGGCCCCAAGCTACTTAATAGGAGGGACATCGACGTACCAGATGACCTCGAGTCAGCGTGGAAGGCCTGCTGGACTGAAATGCAGAACAAAATCAGCAATGCACCTGAGGTAGATGCTGTTGGTTACCTCCAAGTTCGCGTAAGTGCGCCTATCTTCGGCTTGTGTTTGAAAATCTCGTTCTTACGTGCACTTCTACTCAAGGCAGGAGAGAGTCAAGAAAAGCACAATGAAATCGTCATGGCCTTGCTGTTCAGCATCTTCACAGTCCCACAGGTTTCGCTGTTGGTGCGTACCTAGGTGGTCCGTTGCGCTCCAATCTGGGTTGCGATTCTAAAAATCGAATCTTTTCTTTCTTTTTCCTTCAGCATTGGAAATGGCTTAATATATGCCAGCGTGACGATTGGGACTTCTGTGTGCAACAACTCAAGAGGCTCGCCCTCGAAAAGTTTCACAAATTGATGGAGCCCTGCAAAAAGCAGCTCATGTGGATTCTGCAAGAACTCATACGAGCCAAGGTCAGGAACCTCGACGGCGTATTCTCCGGCCTCCTCCGTCATGTGGCCGGTGGCGACTTCACTCCCAAAAACACTCAGCTTGCCGCTTCTCTACTCAAAATGCTTCAAGACAACAAGTGAGTTTCTATTTATGCTCATTTACACTTTAATTTCGAAGGCACCAAAAACTCCAACACGCGCGGGGCTATTTCTAGATCTTTACAACAACAACAACAACAACAACAANTGTGTCCTCCAACACAGGCAATGGCTTTACACGAGTCCGAGACTTATTCCGGTGGTGTTCTTTACATTCACACGTCTGATCACAGACTACACAAAGCAGTCCACCCTGGCCGCGCTGCGTCTAAACGCGACGATCTTCACCAGCACGCTCCTCCGCGACAAGGCATCCACCCCTTCCCTTCCCCCCCAATCTCCCTCTCTTCATCTCTCCTCTCGGCTATCCTCTCCTCGCTGACATTCCGGAGGACTGCGTCAATATATCGCTCTGTCCCTTTTCGGTCTTAGCGGATGTGGGAATGAAATGAAATGATACTACGGAGGGAATCCTCTGTTTGTGACGACGTCATCACGTCCGTCATCAAGCGTCCGTCTATGCACATGTGCCGCTGTGGCGTTTGTGTGGCGCTGATGTGTCATTCGTTGAAGCGCTCACGATTCTTTTTATCGCAGTTCGAAGAGTGTCGAGTGATAGGTAGAGATATCATAAGGCTCATCAGCGAGGTGAGGCAGTTCCCCGAGTTTGAGGTCATCTGGAAGGATCTCCTCCACAAGCCGACTTCGCTCAGCCCTACTCTCAGCAGCATCACCGATCTCCTGTCGATGCGCACGCCACCCAAGTTCCTCAGCTCGCGGCTCACCCTCGATATGGAGACCCAACTCATGTTCATCCTCAAGAATGTACGTTCTCGAACGACTGTCCGCGCCACCCTTTGCTTGGCGCTTCCTTTTTCTTTTCTTTTTCTTTCTTTTCCTTTCATTTTTTCTTGTAAACTGAAAGGTCTCGTCGTGATGTAGGTGAAAATGGGCAATCAGAAGCGATACCAGACGTGGTTCATGCAGAAGTACATGGCCCTTCCGGACAGCGAGACTCTTGTGCCGGACCTCATCCGCTACATTTGCTGTAACTATCATCCGCCCAATCATGTTCTCTGCTCGGACATTGTGCCCCGGTGGGCAATCATAGGCTGGCTGCTCAAGTGTATAAAGGTACCTCCCTCCTCTTTGAACCAGGATAACCCCCATAAAGGAGGAGCACTCGTCTTAGACGTCGTGTCCTCAATATTTCTTCAGACGAAGTTCGTTGGCCAGACAGCCAAAATGGCGCTGTTTTGGGACTGGTTCTCGTAYGACACCCGAACGGATAACATCATGAATATAGGTAATWATCCCTCCCCTCCCCCAATATGGCGCTCATGCATCATATTGTGTTTTTTGTTGTTGTCAACACYCATGCCCMYAAACTCCCCCCCCCCTCCGTTCACAGAGCCTGCCATTCTGTTGATGATGCACTCCATACCCAAGTACCCCGACATGACTGCCACCTTGCTGGACTTTCTCGCCACCACCCTTGAGTCGTTCGAGGAGCAGCGCCGCGACTTTGCCCGCAGAGGAGTGTTTAACTCCCTGAGTGTCTGTCTCAGCAAGAACGTAGTGACGTAAGCTTACCCTCTCTCTCTCTCTCTCTCTCTCTCCTCTTGTATGTTCAATAATGGTAGAAGGCTCTGACCCTCTTTGTTGTTCGTAGTTCCCTCGCGCCACTGTACAATTGCCCCGCGCTTGAGCCCGGGCTCAAGAGCAAGCTGCATCCGTTGTTCAAGCCCTTCCTCAAGGAGGACGAGGTCAAGCTGCCTCGCGCGCCCGGAAGCTCGTCTCCGCAGCTGGTGTCCGGCTCAGGCTCTCCCACGCTGCCGTCGTCGCCCACACCGCCGTCCTCCGGCTCGCCTGTGTCCTCCTCCCCGCAGAAGCTCCCCTCCGCCGGAGGCGGCGGACAGACCACCGCCAGCCTGCCCAAGCTGCCCTTCCCCCAACTCGCTGAGGCCTCAGCCGAGCCTACCCGTGCGTCCTCCTGATCGCCCCCCTCCCTCTTACTTGGTCTCACACGCGTTTCAGATATCGGGCGGAAGGGGTCAGCGGGGCTGGACAATTTTGACCTTTTGCTGATGGACAAGCCGCTCATCAGCTCTCCAAAGAGGAGACCATCGCCGGCCGAAGAGATGTACAGCAGCCGACAGGATTCAACGCCACCAGAGGAGACCTCAGAGGAATCGCACGGCACGGACAAGGGCAAGGGCATTGCCAGGTAGAGCCTCTCCTCCCCCCCCTCTCCTCTTTCGAGGAGACCCGTTTCCAGCCGCCGCCAGTGTCTCACGCTTCTGTCTTCCTTTCTTTCCCCTTCCCCAACAAATCACAGGACAGATATTCCGCCGTCCCTCTACGCAGTCGAGACAACGCTGGGCAAGCTGATCGACTCCCTGAGCGAGGACGGCAGCCGCTCGTTCGAAATTCAATCGGGCAACATGCATCGCCTCGTCGCGCACTTTGTAAAAATGGTAAGCAGGAGCGACCAAGGCTTATTGGCTGACCGCTACCGAGCGAGCGAGCGAGCGACTCACTCTTGTTGTTGTTGTTGTTGTTGGTTAAACGCGCAGTCTTCGGGCGCGAAATACTCCCAGGAGGCGGCGGCGGACCTTGCCCAATTTTTTGCGAACGCGTTGAGCAAAGAGTTTGCCGATTTCTCGCCTGAAGCTGTCTTCTCTCACAGGCCCGCCCTTCACCATCATCTCTTTTCCGCTGATGCCTCTTCTATTCCATTCGCTCTCCTCGACATCCTTCACGAGCTCCGCTTCCTCGTCCCTTCTTTCGGTACCACATACAAKACCCCGGAATGAAACCTGGCCTGGTGTTTTTTGCTTACACTTAATTCGCCGCCGCCGCCGCCGCCGTCGTCGTCGTCGTCGTCGACCATCAGGATTCCGATTTTTGGTGTGGCTGGTCGTCCACGGCGTAAAGGCTATCGACAGGCGACGAAACAAGCCCAGCGTGGACGACGAGGACTCCGGTGAGGAGTTCAGCAGGGACACCCTATTCGACTCTGTGGACAATGCCTATCAGTACATGACTGATCTGCCCGACGACATTTTGAGTCCCTACGCCACCCTGGTTGAGCACACCGCCAGCAAGGGAGCGACCGAACCCCAGGAGCACCCATTTTTGGTGGACTGCAGGGTACCTTACCCCCTCCCCCCTTGCGCGAGATGCTCTTCCCTCCCCCCCCCAATCTCCCCTCGTTCCGGCTCTTTTAACAAAGGGGAACTGACATCGTGAACTGCAGCTCTGCGTGGAGGAGTCGATGGACGTGTTTGTGTACATGGTGCCGTATATATTCCGCCTTTTGCCTGATTACGCGCGCGCCTATCGCACCGAGCTTGTCCAGCTGATCGCGACCAACGCGGATCCCACGCATGTACGTGTCCCCAATGCATATTGCCCAGCGCGCATCACTTGCGTGCGCCTCCGGCTCACAGATGGTTTTCCTTCCTGATCAGATCGAGGCGCTGGTGAGCAAACTTACGATTGGTGAGTTCGACATGTTCGCTCCCCAAGACCTTTCCGCGGTCCTTGGTATGCGCCAGAAGTCGTTAGCACTTA
>CDFF01072131.1:19596-36898 GCA_000826265.1 Acanthamoeba culbertsoni
AACAACAGCCTTAATAACGACCCTTATTGTGCAGAGCAATCGCTGGGATGGGACAGCGTGAGCCAGTACTGCCTGTGGCAATTCGTGACGACCGAGTTCAACAACTCCGTAGACGACGTCGAGGGTGTCATTGTCGAGGCCTTGGATATGATCAAGGCGCAGGACCGGACACAGACCCACGAGTTCGCGCAGGGCATCCTGTCGCTCCTTCAACGAAGCTCGCCCACTCAGTCCCTGCTGCATGCCGTCTTCGCGCTGCCCCTGTCCTTCTCGCGTCTCTCGTGCGCGATTCTCACGCACTGGAGCAGCGCGAAGGACACGCGATCGTTTTCGGAGTTGGTGGCGGACGAGCTGAAGCATTTGCTGACAAACAGCCTCGGCGCCTCCTCCGCGGAGGCCTCGCGGCGGAAGGACGGCGAGGGCGGCGACCAGGACGAGCGGGAGGAGATGGAGACTGAAGGCGATCGAGCGAATGTAGATAGAAAGTACGCCAAGCGAGTGGCAGGTCACTTGCATCGGTGGTGCTTCGCTCTGCGGTCGAGTCTCAGGCGCGGCCTCTACGAAGAAGACGTGTCACTGATAACGAAGCTCCTTCAGCGAGTGATACGTGCCTACAACCTGAACGCTGAGAACTACCAGGGCGCCTCCTCGTTCCTAGCGGACCGTGCCGTGCAGGGCGGTCTCGCCGACCCCAACCGGAAGCGAAAACGAGTGTCGTCAGGTTCCTCCGCGTCGACGCCTCCTCTTTCGGCGTCCTCCAGTGGCGTGGACACTCAAAAGCGGCGACGAACTCTTTCGAAGGACAGCGCGGCGAGCCCTGGAGGTCAGGACGCGCTCGCCAAGAAGCGAAAGCTTAGCCCTGACGTTGGCCATCCCTCCGGTTCCATCAGTGTGGGCGAAGAAGGCGAATCTATTCGCGCCGGCGTTGCAGCCTTGGCAGCGTCGCCGCTTGCCAGACATACGTCAGGCACACTAAGGTCCAGCGGTTCTCCTCTCGTTCCGCTGGACCAGCGCCACGGCCTGTCCGCAAGCACAGGCGGCATTCCCCGGAGAGCATCCAACGGTACTTTGGACGAATCCATGAAGCACGGTCGGTCGGAGGTACTGCACTTCCCTTGATCGCGTCTACGTTGCCGTCACGATGATAGGCTTTTTCCCTACATTAATAACGATCACAATATCGCATTATTTTACGCTTCCTCAGGGTTAATTAATCTCACACCGCAGCCATCCGCAACGCTGGCTGCTCCACAGCCGAGACTATCGAACCTGGTGAATGCCCAGCCCGGCGCAGAAGATCGCGACGACACGGACGGAGGCGACGGCATGGCCGAGAGGGGAGACAGCGGTCCGGGGCGAAGGCGGAAGGTGAAGCGCATAAGCATGGAAGGAGAACACGAGCTGGAGCCGTAATGTGGGAATATTGGAAACCAAGAGAAAAACAGATTTCTATTACTCAATCCAATCGAGATGGCACAGCCCACACAAGATGAGAGGTTTGCTCCGCTTAAGAACGACTTAATCATACGTGCGGCTATGGGGGAAAAAACAGAGAGGGTGCCCGTGTGGGTGATGCGTCAGGCGGGCCGCTATCTCCCCGAGTACCATGAGGCCAAGGGGGGCGCAGACTTCTTCACCGTGTGTCGCAACAAGGAGCTTGCCGCGACCATAACTCTGCAGCCTGTGGAACGATTCCCGCTGGACGCAGCGATTATATTCACCGACATCTTGGTGGTACCCCAAGCGTTGGGCATGGAGGTACAAATGCTCGAAAAGGTGGGCCCTCATTTTCCGCATCCTCTGGCATCACCCGAGGATCTGGCCACGCTGGATGAACCTTCAGTTGCGTTTAAACGCCTGGACTATGTCTTTGAGGCCATCACCCTCACGAGGCAGCGACTGGCCGGGCGTGTACCTCTCATTGGCTTCAGCGGCGCGCCTTGGACTCTCATGGCTTACATGATCGAAGGAGGTGGTAGCAAGATGTTCGCCAAGGCGAAGACCTGGTTCTACAAGTACCCTGAGGCTTCGCATGCGCTGCTCCAGCGACTTACCGACACCATCATCATCTACCTCGAGGGCCAGATCGCCGCTGGCGCGCAGCTGCTGCAGGTCTTTGACTCGTGGGCTAATGAGATAGGACCCGACGTCTTCCACACCTTCTCCAAGCCCTATCTCCTTCAGATAGCCAAGGCCATTAAGGCCAAGCATCCCGAGGTGCCGCTCATCGTCTTCGCCAAGGGTGCCAACTATGCTATTGAGGAGCTTGCACGCGATAGCGAATACGATGTCGTGGGACTCGACTGGACCATCTCACCCGCAGAGGCCCGCAAGCTTGTCAACGGCAAGTGCTCACTGCAAGGAAACCTCGACCCTTGCGTGCTCTACTCGTCCAAGGAGGTCATCCGCGAGGAGGTGCGGAAGATGTTGCACAGCTTTGGGTCCACACAGAGGCTCATCGGCAACCTCGGCCACGGCCTTCACCCGTCGCATGACCCTGAAATGGTGGGCGCCTTTATTGATGCTATACATGAACTGTCCGAGCAGATTAACCAAAATGATGAGAGCGCTAAATAAACTGCATTTTTTTTTTGTTTTGATCTCTGCAACTTAAGCTTGGAGGACCTGAATGGGGTGCAGCGAGATGACCCAAGCTCTCCGTAGACGTCAAGCGGAACCAGCACTCCAATAAAATTCTCACCAATCACCAAAAATACAAAATAAAACAAAAAAACGTAGAAAAGCAAAAATAATGGAGGGAAATGTTTCACTACCCCAGGAACAGGGCACACCCGGCCCGTGCACTGCTTGCGTCGGACTCTGCGAGGCTAATAACTCGTCTGCCGCTACGCTCACGACAGTGCAACAATATTCGAATATTCAGCCCAACCGCAAACCATACACATCACCAACAGATGAATGCACCCACAGGCGTTCAGGTAGGTTTGGGCCTGCAAAGCAGAGAAAGTGAAAATCTAAATCCCTTTCTTCGACAACTTCCTCAGGCGCAGTTAAACGTGGCCATGTCGTGCCAAAGCTGTGTGGAGGACGTCAGCGCCACGCTCAGCGCATGTCCCGGCGTGGCCGTACAGCGAGTGGACCTTGCAAAGGGTTCGTTGTATTGTTTTTAGTGCTTTCTACGTTGGCTCACGCCTTCTCCACTTAAGGGGAGGTTGAGCTTACGACGCGAACGGTTCCCGTGGAGAAGCTACTGCAGAAGCTACGCGAGTCCGGTCGGTCCGCCTCTCTGCAGGGGCTTGGCGGTCGTACGTACTCTTCTTCCTCCTTCCCCTCTAAGCGTGTCTTCTGACTTAACCTTCGGCAGAGGGGGAGCAACTAGGGTCAGCCGTGAGTCAGCTTGAGCCTGCTGATGGTAGAAAGGACGGACCTCACGCTACCGTGCGACTCGCGCAGATCACGCGCGACCGATGCTACATCGAGGCCACGGCCGAGGGCTTCCCTCCAGGCAATCCTTTTTTTTTAATAATTATTTTTTTTCTTTAATGCTCTGCCAACCCATCGCAATTTGGGGGGGGGCGAAGGACGTCCATTAACCTTATATCAATTTGCCATCCACAGGGAAGCACCTGTTGGCCGTTCACGAGTTTGGGGATCTGTCCGATGCCGACAACACGGTGGGTGATGTGTGGGGCCGACGAAGCGCGTATGATGATCGCCCAATGGGAACGATTGGCCACTTCGAGGTCGACCAGAGTGGCGTACGAACAGCCAGCGTCAATTGAGGGAAGGAGGACGGGGGAGGGTCTGCATGGAATGCTAACCTGGAGCGCGCCGTCTCTAGGAAGGCGCGCTGATTACCGACAATGAGTTCATCAAGGTGTGGGACATTATCGGACGAAGCGTTGTCGCGAGACCTGCTGAGCCTCCCGGAGCCGGTGGGATCTCCTTCGGTGTCATCGCACGAAGTGCTGGCGTGCGGGAGAACCCAAAGAAGATCTGTTTGTGTGACGATCCAAACTTTTGATATTGTATTAACAAAAAAACCTGATAAGTACAGTTCGTTCACCAATGTTTTTATGAAGTCTTCGTTGAGACCAATACCCTGCTTTTTCCCTATCCCAGCGCTAGACTTTGACAAAAACCTGGTTAGTGTGCCGCTGAAGTGCTGCTTCTTGAGTACTGTCACCTAACTTGCCCACCACATAACAAGTACGACTTGAACGCCTGGTCTGCCGTAGTTAGAACCGCGGTAAAACTTTAATGGACAAGCGCAACCAACCAGAATGCGCCACTTGTACTCATCCCCTTGTATTTCATGTCTCAATCGTAGAGGAGGAGGGACATGACAAACTTGAGTTGAGGTCGGTCCAATTTTTCCCCCAGCCATGCAGCAGTCTGTCCCACTATCCCTTTCTCTCTATGTGTTCGGGGCCACTGCGGTTCTCGGCGGATACATAAGGACGCTGGTGTTTACTCTCGGAGACTCGTCCGCTGCTGGTTCCTTGAGTGTGTAGAGCCGTTGTGGTACCAGTCGGTCTTGGCGTACAACTCGATCAACTCCCTGCTCTAGTCGGTGAGAGGTGGGCAGTGCCTGGTGACATTTGCTTCTCCGTACCTCCTCACCGTTCGCATTTTGCGATACTGACGTCTCAGTTGAGCAAGGAAAGCTCTATCAGCCGGGAAGGAGCTCGACTCCTGTTCCTCCTGGCTTGGGCTTTGCTCGCGCTCAGCGTGGCGTCTCCACACCAACTGTATCAGCCGAGCAGCTTCATCTCTTTCTCTGTCTTCCAGCTTGAGGCGAGATATCCAATCTACCACCTGATGGGAATGAGTGACTGTCGCAGAGAGTAGCAGAAGTGTCACTTGTGTCACATAACCTGAGAATCGTTGCTGTTGGGGTACATTTGGGCATAGAGGAAGTTGATTAGAAGGGCGAAAAAGAACAGGCCACCGAGAGAAGCGCACTGTATGAAGAGGAAATTGGGATCCGACGTGAGGAAAGTGGATAGAGCAGCGCTGTACCACAGAAGACACTTTGCCTCCCACGGACTTGAGATAATAAACTTCGAAAACGTCGCCTGGCCAAGCTGTGATCATGTTTTCAAGAGCAATCTTGAATAAAATTAGTTTGACAATCACTCTTGGAGTGACAGTAACGCAGTACCACCAAACAAACGGGATAGGTAAACTCCTCCGGCTGCATCTCTCTTCAGAAAGCATTAACGTCCAATGTTTCCTTGGGGTTGTTTGAAGCATGTACCTTTCAAATAAATACATTCCATAGGAAGTAATGCCAACAACCATCGTAATCCTAATCAGAGAAAAAGTCACGGGATACCTGTTTTGTGTGTAAGTTTGATTCAACGGGATCTGGTATTTCAGGTGGCCATTATACTGCCTATAGAACGTTCTGGTGGAGAACCATGTGGTAAATTCAGGCATCTCGATAGCACATGAGCTGCAACCGAGTGTTGATAACGAAATCGGAGTGCCTAATTGGCATTTGGGAGCTACCCTGGTATACGTTCTATCAAATGCCTGTTGCGGTAGATCGGGTTGAGGTGCCTCAATACACTCAAGGCCACGAACCTAGAATAACATGTTGGTAGCAAAGGGCATTACAAGCGAATGATGGGAATATACGCACATCTTTAGTGTCGTGAGCACGGCAGCCACCTTGGCGAGGTCATCGCCAAGAAAGGGGGCGACATGAGGAATGCTAAGCAGCAACCGAGCAAAAAACTGGAAGTAGACGGATTGGGTTGGGTGATTGCGTTATTACATTGTTTCCATTGGCGATACGCACGATAACATAAAAGTTGAACGGTAGAGATTCAAGTAGTATCACCCATGTGGGGGTGTGGAAAGAATACATATCGCTGTCTGCAAAGCGGAGAAAGTATCTCTGGGTCTGCCTTGGAACATGAGAAGCCAACCAAGAAAATGAACGGTCGTCATCACACATACGCGCTGTGCAACCCGTTGGCGGATTTCTGTGGCAGGAGAAGCTGTTGCTCTGCTTTTCCTTTCCTTTCTCATGCGCCTTGCTCTCTGTCTCATATCCTCGGAGTCCTTCCCTATCTTCCACGCATATTCCTCCAACATCTGCAGACCTGCAGGTTTGCTCGTAAGAGATGTCCGTCCTCGTAAGAGATGGGGCTGGCGGTACACAGCACGGCGGAGAGAACGGAGATTGCCGCCCTCACCCCGAGTGAGACAATTGACGATTCCAAGCACTTGCCGTTCCATTGGTACTCCATCTTCATATCTCATAAGACAAGACAAGAGAAGAAAGAGACTCTCCGAGCGGCGGAAGTACCGTGAACACGGTGAGCACGATCTGCGATATGACGTTGAGAAGCAGCAGCACGCTTCGCACCAACTCCCCAACCTCTATGTTCCGCTGCTTACGGGCCTCGCGCCACCTGCCCGGCACATATACAGCAATGCACACACCTTCTTCGTCACTGTTTTCACAAAGGGGATGAGAGGAGAGACCGGGCGAGCCACCTGCGCATGGTTTCGCGTGCGTGGTACTCATCGTCATAGACCAGCTCGCTGCACCTCGAGAGACCTCGAGGTCGGTGCAGAGGACGGGGGGTTGAGGAGGAGATCAGGGGTTCCCTTTCGTTTTCCTCGTTATTGGTACTGTTGTTGATCTCGGGGCTGCAGTCGTGCAGCACAAAAGACTCCACCTGGTGGGCTGCCTCGGCGGCAACCCCGCGAAGCCTCCGCATGACCCACAAAGCCCTCCACACCTCTCAAAGAAGCGGCTTTAGGAAATTGGCGAAAATGGTCGCAATGCAACTAGAACAAAGGAAAACGTAAAAAAACATCCCGTTTGTTTTGTCAAACTGCCGTTACCGGTTTACAAAAGGGGATAAATGGATCCATCTTACCCTCAAGCCTGTGTTTTAACTCATCTTTGCGTTCCATCTCTCTATTTGCACACACTCCCGCTCTAATCCAAATCTCACCGCTGCCCCGCTCGCTTTTTTTGTTCATGCATAATCTTCATTCGGGGCTCTCCTTTTCCCTCCCCAAAGAATGCGGCGGTTGTGTGTTGTGCGTGTAGATACGTGTCTGTCTGTGTGTGTGTGTGTCGATCGATCCGCCCGTGAGCGGCGCTCAATTTTTGCTGGAGAGCACCTTGGCGGCGCACTCCTTGATTATCCTCGCCCCCTTAATCACGTCCTGTTCCTCGAGGGAGACATTGATGGCCACACGGATCGAAGGCGGAGGAAGGAACTTCTCACTCTGTACATACTGCGAGCGTGTCAACAGGACTCCTGCGTGGAACAATAAATAGGGTGGTGAGCAAAAAATTGAATAATTTACATAGCCCAATTGTAAGCAGAAAGGCGTGACGCAGAGGGATCCGTGGATTACCCTTAGCTAGAGCGGCATCGACGATGGCCTGAAGGGTCTTCTCGTCCTGGAACCTGTCGCCGCTGGACTCCGCCAGCTTCATATGGATGATGGGCGCCTGGAGAAGCGGACTCAGCACGATACCCGACTCTTGGATGCCTGCATACCAAGGGGGGAAGGGGGCAAAAGAGGTTGCATTGAAACCGCTGCATGCATCGAAGTGGGCAAATACGCGGCGGTTGCAGAGGAGAGGTTACCATCGATCTCCTTGCGGAAAGTGGCGACGTTGTCCTGGAGCTGCTTGAGCAGGTCGGGCCGCTCTTGGATCATGGAGAAGGCCCGGAGGGCTGATGACACAAGGTAGGGCGGCGAAGAGGCCGAGAACACATAGCCCGAGGCGTTCAGACGCTGCGGAGAAGAACGAAGGCGTACCGATGAGCGGTGCTTTGGAGGGGGGGGAAGCGAAATGGGAGGGGAGGGTAAAGCACCTGATGGTTGACGACGGTCTTGTTGCCGCAGCCAAAGCCGCCAAGCGAACCCACGGAATGTCCCAGATTGCCGCTAAGAATGTCGATCTGCATGATTTGAGGAAGCGGGAAGAGGAAACCCATTGACACTTAACTCATTGGCACTTTCAACTTTGGGGGATTTGGGGGGGGAGGGGAAGAGCGAAAGCGGAAGTTAAGAAAAAAAAAGAAAGAAGAAGAACAAACAATACCTTGGTGGTGGGGACGCCCCAGTATTCGCAGGTGCCGCGGCCGTTGGCGCCGAGCGTGCCGATGCCGAGGGAGTCGTCCATGATGAGGTGGAAGTGGAACTCGTCCTTGAGCTTGAGGATCTCGGGAAGGGGTGCGATGTCGCCATAGTTGTGGTAGAGGCCCTCGATGATGACGAACTTGCGGTAGACCTGCTTCTTCTTAGCGGCGTCGTCCTTCTTGATCTCCTCAAGCACCCGCCTCAGGTCGCTGACGTTGTTATGCTTAAAGTAGAACAGCTTGCTGCGTGAGAGCATGGCACCCACTTGTACGGCGTGCGCTACGCCCTGGTCGCTGTGACCCTCTGGGGTGAGCGTAGGGAAGGACCTTGCGGTAAGAAGGGGGCGAGTACCAGATGATAGCATCGTAGACCTTGGAGAAGGCGGGGATGACCGAGGCGATGGTAGCAAACCCGGAGGAGTAAACAATGGAGGCCTCAGTCTGCATGAACTCGGCGATCTTCTTCTCCAATTCAAGATGCACATCTAGGGGAAGTAGAGTTGAGAAGACAGGCCGTGGAGGTGAGAACAAGCTTTGTTTTTCCGTACCCATGGTACCGTAGAAGCCACGAGGGCCACAGGAACCACACCCATATGTTTGCAGAGCAGCAACAGCGGTTTTCTTGAATACACATGGATGATGAGCGCCACCGTAAAACTGATTTGCCTTAAAGCCCATACCTTGATCTCAGGGTTCTCGGACATGCCCAAGAAGTTTGTGCTGGCAAAGTTAAGAGCCTTGACCCCACCCTCAAGCTCCACGACAGCAGAAGGGGCGCTGCCAGAGGCAAAATTGAGAACGTGATGAGGTTCTCAATTTCTTGCAACTGCTAATTGCACCTTGCTAGGGTAGGCACTGTGGTTTCATTCCACTCTTGATATTCGGTTAGCTCAGGCACAAGGGCTGAAGGGGTCCATTCAGCAACGAGTTGATCAATTTCCTGAGAGAGGGCATTAATAAAAATATTCTTCTTGTCAGTGGTTCACCCGAAATGCAGCGACAACGCACCTTATCAGTTAAACGCTCCGGCTCTTGCTTGATCTTATAGCTCTTTTGGAAGACGAAGTAGATCAAAACCAAGCCGAAGAATATCTCCAATGTCAGATGAACCGGATGTACGCCGAGATGGTCAGCAACGGCAAGCAGGCCGTTACCGGCACCACTCAGCAGTCCATAGAAAAGCTCTTCGAGAGCAGAGCTGGCTGAGAGGAAGGTCGACATCCCGTGTTCAGAGGAATGGCTCACAGACAGAACGCCGCAAGATTACTTTGGCGGTACAGGGAGAAAATCGGAGTTAGTAATAGGCCAGGAACTTCAACAATATATTCGCAATATCTACTACTTCATACACTGCGCAGCTTTAACCACCAAACGTCGCGAAGTTCCATCAAAGCGTATGTGAGGATCGCGGTCGATATGGCCGTCGAAGCAAAAATTAGCACCTGCTGCTGCCAACTCAGGTTCCATGCTCGCACTCGAGAGTTCTCTGGAGGGACGCTTCCCCGAAGGACTTTCTCGACCTCCGCAAAGCACGGCGGGTTGTCTCGCTGGTACTTGTCCCGGTACTGGCGCAAGATGGCCTGGCGGGATTCGACACCGGCCTTGATCGAGCGATAGAGCAAATTGAGAAGAGATTTGTCGGTCTTGCATGAGCACAGAGGTCGGATATTCCAGGGAATCAACACAAGGTTGCTCCGCTCGATGTTGTAGAACTCCCCAAGATACTGTAGCTCCTCTTCCTCTTTAACTTCATTCGATGAGGTGGCAAGGAGTACTTGTATATGACGTTCTTTTGCGGCTGCGATTACCCGTTTCAGCTTCGTCGATGCGTTTGCGTCCTGGACTGCGCTGTAAAATACCACAAGGGCATCCAGTGGGCGCGATGTCGACTCCCCCACTGTTTGCATTTTCTCGCTCATTCCGTTTAGAAACTGTTCTACAGCAGCGTCCGACGATTCCTCGTTCATCAAGCCAAAGGAGTCTGCGACGTGTACGATGGGAAGTGATCCTAGCTCTGGAAGCCAATTAACCGATTTAACGCGCCCGGTAGTCGTCAGGGAGCATCCACCCATGGCCGAAGACGATACGGCTAAATAATCAAGCGCCATCGACAAGTCTGGTTGAAGAAGAAAAAGCAAGCAAGAGCATGAAAGTGAATCGCCATTAGACTTCGCCCAACGCAAGCAGTGAGACCCTACCTTCTCCTTTAGCCCCAATCGTGCCTATTTGGAGTGGCCCAGCCATGCGGCCTGTGCATTCTGGGAAATGCATTAACCCATTTAAAGACACTTCCCGTAGCAGACTCTTCACTAAGGCTGCGAAACAGTGGTCAGTTTCTTCTCACAGTTACCAGGTACGTAGTATGTTCGTTGAGAGTTCCTATACCTATCGGCAGATGAGAAGTGTAGTGGCGAACCTCCGCTGATGTCCTCAGCGTGTGGAAGTCGATGTCGAACGATAGGTAGCACGGAAGCTCCTCCAGAGAGTTGATTTGAATGTCCAGCGGAAGGAAATATGGTAAGTCATGAGTGACAGGGACGGCCTTGGTGAAGGGAACTTCGCCATGCGCGTAGATATGCAACGTAGAGTTGCTATAAGTGGACTCGCTGGGCAATAAGCCCTCCATCATAAAGGCGAGTCTCAGCTGTGACACGTCATGCAGGCTTCGAATTCCGTGCTGCCCAATGGGGAAGGCGGATACGCCCCCGATCTCGACGGCGGGGTCGGACATCCGCGCATACATACTGACGCCCTCGAATGACTTTACGAACTTGGGGGCAATGCCGCCTCTCTTGGCCAGTAGTCTGATGTTCCTCTCGTGAAAATCCGATACTCCAACCACGACTATGGGAACCTACAAAAACTCAATCAAAAGGTTGACTTGTCGACTTGCAACTCCAGGAAACTAGGGACAGTATGAACCTTTGGAGCAGCATCAAGAACCTCCGCCACATTCTTTACCCTCCCGTCAGTTATGAGTACGATCCTTGAGATATCTTTGCATAGCTGGGCAGTCTGCAGCGCTTTGACAAGGTTTGCCCCACCCATCATCCAGGACGCTTTGTGTATACTTGCGGTTAGGGCATTCGCATCATTGGTGAACCAGTGGTCTACACGAGTTTCATCGGCAAAGCTCCACACGGCCACTTGGCTATGGGGCGTTAGCCTCTGGACCATTTCAACTGCAGAGCCAGGGCATAAGGCAGTGAAGAGGATGGGAGACCATCAAACATATATACCTGAAACCGTGGTGATAACATGCCGCCACACGCTGCCACTCACGGTGGTGGAACTGTCTCTAACCTGCAGTAAACTATGAAGTACGCAACACAAAACCGAAGTTGGCGGCAGAACGTACAATAAGAATTTTCTGAGAGCCCTGAGGGTGTTTTAATCCAACGTATAGAAGTGAGACAGCAACAAGTAAGAGCAAAAAGAGGCCCACCCACACAAGCTTCATGTCTCGTTGGCCGGCAACTGCTGCATTAATTTACCGTGGTAACCTTTTTTGTCGACCACAAGACTGGTTCCTCATGAATCAGCCTGTCGCTTGCTTAGCACCTGCGCTAGAGTCATCTGCTTGCCTGGGCTGACGTTGCCTCCCAGAGCCTTGTGTGGCTTACGGCCAGGTGGTGATTTTGACGGAGCTGAGGCTGGTTTTGGCCTTTTTGTTGGGGACACCTTAGCGGGAACAGTCTCGCCTGAATTTTCAGGTGCCGCTGCCTTCCTCTTGTTGTTTCCGTCCGTGTTGCTCCCGCCAACAGTTTCTATAGGCATTTCCTCCGAACTGTGTCTCTCATTTGCACTCGCTTCAGAAGCCTTCGTTTCCTCCCCTCGCTTGATCGTTTCATCCACGGAAGCAGTGTTACTTTCTCCAGCTGGCTGGCGTTCCTGTTTCTGAAAAAAGTGGTCTATTGCAACAGAGCCGGCCGTTGCATTGTGGTTGGCATCCTTATCGGTGTCCAGCTTGTCGACAAATAGGCCCACTCCTCTCACCTGTACCACCAATGACCTATTTTACGACCACATCGAGGTGAGGGAAAAGGGGACGTAGGCATTATATACCTCACTGGGAGGGATGAGCATGGAGACGAAGAGAGCAAGCGCTTCCTTTCCTATTATCTCGGCATCGTCCGTGAAGTAGAGGATCGTACGCGATCGCGACTGTTCGGTGACGTCTCCAGGATTGAACACTTTCTCAGACTCGGCTCCACCAGGCTTTTTTCGCTTGATCTGAGGATCGAACATGTCAGAACCCGCTAGTCGTTCGGATGTGTTGGCTCACATCATGGCCCACCTTCAGGTTGATGCGCATTCCTTTCACTCTGGCTTCTTTCATCCGCTTGGATACCTCCTTGGACACATCGGCCAGGAACCCTTTCACCTGTGATTGCTTTAGCTCAAGGAACGATTTTCAAGTGAATAAAGCTTTGTGGGAAAACCTGATCTCTGCTCGTGAAGCGAACTCCCCAGCTCAGTTGAGTTCCTATTGATTTTCGGGTCTGCAGTTGATGAGTTAGCAACGAAGAGAGCGGAGGAAGGGAGATGCCCTATGCTACTAACGTGCAAGGGTTGGAACGATCGCTCGTCTATTCCTCGTGCGAACTGCCACAGCATCTGGCCCTTCTTCTTTCCAAACTCTTTCTCAAGCCAGTCCTGCACATCGAAGGACGAGTAAGCAAAGTCGAGCGTTTCCTCAACGAATACCGAAAGACGGGAATGAGAACCTGAGAGAATCGTCGGAGTTCTGTCACGGTGGAAATCCCCCGTTGATGCAGCTTATCTGAGAGCGACGGGCCAACGCCTGGAAGCTGATCGACATTCAAGGTCTTCATAAACTCTTCCACGTCCTCTTCCCTTAGATAGAACTGGCCGGCTGGTTTGGCCTTCTCGGTGGCCAACCTCGCCAGGAGTAGGTTGTGGGCTGATAGCCCGTCAAGTAAGACACCCCATAAGATCGTAGAACGCACTCCGAAACGCACCAATGCCGGCACTAGCTGGGCACCCCGTTTGATCGTAGATCTCTCGCCTGCGTTTCTCTGCATTTTAGGATTGACAAACAAGAAGAAAAAGAGTAAATAAATAAAACCTCAATTTTGCTATGGCATCTTCAGGGTCTGAGTAAGATGACATGTCCAAGAAGGCCTCGTCCGCACTCACGGCCTACAGAACTGTAAGTTTGAGTACCACAGGCGACTGGGAAAACACTATATTCCTACATATACCTATATATATATATATGGTTTACGGGACGTAAGACGCACCTGAACCCGGTTGGAGTATTTCAAAAATATTTGGTAGATCTGGTGTGAAACTTTTTCGTATTTTTCATACTCGCACGGGAGGCAGATGACATCCGGACACAACGCTCGAGCCTCACGAACAAACATGCGCGGCTTGATTCCTGATGTGAATGTCAGTCCAGTGGAGAAGTCATCTTTGGGAGGGTCGGCGATTTACCATATCGTCGTGCAGCATAGGAACATGTCGAGACTTCGGAGGTGCCATTTACATTTTTTGAAGGGCACACAACCACAGGTCTGCCAACCAAAGCTGGGTTGTCGCGGATGGCGACACTAAAGCAGAGTTAAGTTCAATAACGCCAGGTTCATTTCTTTCTATGCCGTACCTGACGTAAAACGCGTCCATGTCCACATGAGCAATTACAAGCTTCCCCTGCTCGGATCCTGTACTGCCTGCCATCAATGTCGCTTCTGGCCTGTGAATTCCCGTCAGCTTTCACCACAGCACAAAGGGAAGGTTCGCCCTGCACCTGTCAAAAGAAGGCGATGACTGCTGTGACCCTTGCGAGGCTACCGCGCTCTCCTCTTTTGTCTCGCTCGCACCGGCCGAAGTGCGTGCAACACCCCTCAGCTCGGACACATCAGGCCGGGCCGTGCCTGAGGCAACACTTGAAGTGAACTCGCGAAGCCGTGCTGAAAGACCAAGGTGAGTACCAACATGTACTGCTATTTACAACCCGGAAAGAACCTTTCCACGACGACAGGTGGTGAAACGTTGAAGTTTGATAATATTGATCAACAAAGTTGTTTATTGCCAATGAAGGCGGCCCTGACTTCTTTGCCGTGTCTGCCTCCTCCTTTTCCATCCGCACAGCTAGTACAAAAAATTTTCTACGAAATAAAAATAAATGTCATTCCCCGACGATAATTATGCCACAAGAATATGGGGCGGTAAGGCATTGAATGGGACATTGGACATCAATAATTGGGCAGCTGCTGATATGAAATAATTTATTTATCTCTTAGCGGCTTGGCATCTTTGTCGACCGATCGAACCAGATACCCCGTACAACCCCGTTATGGAACCCACCCAATGAGAGCGGCAAGATAACTTAGCGGAGTCGGCGAGCTTCTCTTTCGGTTTCGAGGAGGACAAGGATGTCTCCCTCACGCACGGGGCCAACGACGTTGCGGATGATGGGACGGCGGTTCTGGTTGACGAAATCGCAACGCACCTGAGTCACACCTCCGCGGGAGCCAGTACGGCCGAGGATCTTGACGACCTTGACGTAGGCCAGACCATCGCTAGCAGTAGTCTCGCTCATATTGTTTAGATCTCTATTTGAGGATTCGAACGGCCGAAGGGTCTGCTGCTCGCTGCAAGAGGGCGGGAAAGAAAGAAAGGAAGAGGAAGAAAAAACCGGCGGCCCATATGTATAATGTGTGGCAATAACCCGGATAGAAATGTTATTCCGGGATTTTTACCGGTTTCATTGCGTATTTCCTGCCGCTAAATCCCTTTCTTCGCCATCCGTATCCTTCTTTCTTCTCTTCCCTTCTTCCCTATCCGGCCTCGTCAGTCCGATCTTTGAAGAGATAATGTCCACCGCCAAGGGCAAGTCATCGGTACCAATGAGTCCCCTTCTATTTCTTTTCTTCCATACCTTAAATCAATTCAATTTTTGTAATTGCAGCCCTCACTCTGATCTTTCTTGCAATTTCTAGACCAAGGCCACTCCCGCCAAGAAGGCCGCCCCCAAGGCTGAGAAGCCCAAGACTGCGGCTAAGGCTGCCGCCCCCGCCAAGAAGGCTGCTCCCAAGGCCGAGGCCAAGCCCAAGACTGCGACTAAGGCTGCCGCCCCCGCCAAGAAGGCTGCTCCCAAGGCCGCCCCTAAGGCCGCCAAGGCTGCCACTCCTACCAAGCCCAAGGTCAAGAGGGTGAGCAAGAAGGTCGGCAAGGCCCCTAAGCCTAAGAAGAAGGTCCTCAAGTTCGTGCTCGATTTGGCCGAGCCTGTTGAGGATGGCATCATGGACCCCAACTCCTTCGAGAAGTACTTGCACGACCGCATTAAGGTCAACGGCAAGGCTGGCCAGCTTGGCAACTCCGTCAGGATCACCAGGGAGAAGACGAAGCTTACCGTCAGCGCCACCATTCCCTTCTCCAAGCAGTACCTCAAGTACCTCACCAAGAAGTACCTCAAGAAGCAGCAGCTGCGTGATTGGCTTCGCGTGGTCTCTGAGAGCAAGAACACCTACAAGCTCAAGTACTTCAACATTCACGACCAGGAGGAGGAGGCCGCCGAGGAGCAGTAAGCGGTTCTTCTGCGTTTTGGGACACGGAGGACATTGTCAAAAAAATAAAAACGAAAAACAACACACGCCTCCACGCTTTCTCTTTTAATCAAAAATAAGATGCAAGAAGGCCCGTTGTGAGCCTTCCCCACGGTTGGACATAGCGCTCTTTCTTGTCGAAAGTGGTCCTCCTCACCAGTGTTGTACTGGCGAACAGCCGAGTCTTCTCCTATAGTGCGTGTGAGAACAACGACCCCGAAAGATGAAAACCGCCTCACCTCAACTAGCTTGGTTCGAAGTGCCGAGTCCTCAGTGAGCACTACGACCTGTGCCTCCAAGTCTCTATCAGTAGAGCGGCGACCTGTGTTGTCCCAAAGTGTTGGCGGTACTGGTGGTCAACAAGCCCAACAAGAGTTTGACGAACCAAAGTTGGGACTGCCGATCATTGTTAAGATGGGCGTGGTCTCTCCTGCTGGAGTGTACCACAGACCCTTGGAATGGAACGTCCATCCCTGCCGGAAGTATTCGTAGATGCTCACGCGCTCGCCCTGGCCGCGCGCTAGCACTTCTTCAAAGAACTGTAGGCGGTGAACGGCATAAGCAACTTTCGCAATCGTGCATCTGGCGAAACAAGGCAAGCGTACCTGCTTTTCCATCGAGGTATAGCCCATCGGTATATAATAGGACATTCCCTTGCTGTTAAAAAAGCCGTTCGCCTTATGCAAGGGAAGCACTTAATTTGGCAATACACATGGATAAACAAATAAATAAATAAATATAAATAAATAAATATAAATAAATAAATATAAATAAATAAATATAAATAAATAAATAAATAAATAAATAAATAATGGCAACTGTAGACACACCCCAGGACTGGCTGTGATGATGTTGACCTTCGCTTGGTGCTGGGGAGACAGCACTGCGTCCTTATACCTGTTGGTAATATTAAAATAGGCCGAGGCCATATCCAGTGTGGCGCCACTGGCGCCGGAGGCTGCGAGCAGGTATTCGGTTATCCGCTCGTCGTGGTGAATGCCGAACCGACCCATTTGAACAGTGGGGAAGACCCAGGTCTTGACCGTAGACGAAAAGGGGGATGGCGAGGATGGCTGATGCGTGAGAGTGGGAGCGAGCAGAGGCGATATGCGACTTTGCACGTAGTCTCCAAATTCGGCGATGGGCGCCGTTTCAGGATCAGGGCAGCCTGGGAAGAGTTCAATGCCTCCATCGGGTGTCACTCGGCGGCAAAATTCGCTCGTCTGGCGCCAAAGACATGGCCAGCTTTAGCCCTGTCGCGCTAGCTGACTGTTTATGAAAGAGGCGGAGACACCTTTTTTATGAGCATTTCGAAGAAGTCGCTCAGTTCTGGGGATTGTTTAAAGAGCATATATCTGTCTTGTCGGTTCGTGAAGTACTGATCCGATAGATTGGCCCTATTGGAGAACGATACTAAGTACTAAATATACAATACAATAAAATAAATCATAACAATAGTTCAATGTGGAACTACCCGCTAAGCATGGCGTCGTCGTCAAACACGAATGCCTTGAAGTGGGACACACCCAAGATCTCATTCCATCTGGGCGGAGCGAGTCGCTTGACAATGCCGCGCAGGTCCGGGGTTTGGTAAAGACTCACGGACACTGAAGTTGGGTGCATTTCCACCTTTGGGGGCAAAAA
>CDFF01072134.1:0-10659 GCA_000826265.1 Acanthamoeba culbertsoni
AGGCACACTTTTCATCGTACTCTATGACGTCGAGGGTGAGTTTGGGTCCGAACCAGGCCTTCCAAACCGGTATGGAAGCGCCAGGACCGTATTCCATGCCACACCCGAGGCCGATCTCCAGCATCTTGACGCTCTTACCGACCATGGGCTGAAACAGCAGACCGTACGCATTCTTTGATGGTGCTCATTACAGGCGTATAGATGGTAGTGCATGGAGCAATGAAAACCTGGTATCTGTGTATATCTAGCACGTTGGTAACTTTATCGGTAGGTGATCCCGTTTCTATTACCACATCGATGAATTTCTGGGCATGACTCTTGCTGACGTCGCTGAAGCTCTCGTAAGGTGAAGATTGTTCGAGAGAGTCAGAGGCTCTGTTTATCCTACTGTCACGGTACAAAAGGTTTCTGTTCTAGTGATGTGGGGGATGATGAGTAAACGGTTCATTGGAGGAGATTAGGGCTCTTCTTGCATACCCGAGGACTGAAGAAAAAAAGGAAGCCAAAGAATAGAGCGATTGCAAAGAACAGCACATACACTGCTCTCACGGCAGGTGTACTGTAGTAGTACATGTCTGAAAACCGCGCATAAATGGGCGTTACTTGTTTTTTTTTTGAACGGACTGAAGTATTGAACAAGAGGCACATTCTCCTATCCCTAATTAGGGAGTATACACTCAGGTTTAGATCAGAAGCACTTCAGGCCATTTGGTCCGCATCTTCCACTCCCACTTGCTTGTCGAAGAATGCCAGTACGTCTTCCATTACTGGCCTTTTGGCAGGATCTGTATGCCAGCATTTCTTCATGAGCTTCTTGAAATCGAGCGGACAGTCGCTCGGGATTTGAGGCCGTTTTCCTTCAAGAACATCGAGCGATACTCCCATAAAGTTTCGGCCGGCGTAGGGCTGTCTTCTCGTGAGAACCTCCCACATGATGACGCCAAACGAGAAGACGTCAGCCTTTTCGTCATACTTTTCGCCTCGAAGTATTTCCGGCGCCGTCCAGCAAGGAGTGCCGCAGCGGGTCATTGTCGCATTCTCCTCTTTGATGCGCGCGAAGCCAAAGTCGGCCACCTTGACGTTCCAGTTCTCGTCTACGAGTAGGTTCGATGGCTTGAGATCCCTGTGGACAATCACTGGATGCAGCGAATGGAGATAGTTGATTCCAAGAGCTGCGCTTCTGAGCATCCTACACTTGAGCTTCCAAGGGAGCTTGGCCATGGCGTTGCCAAGGATATCCTTGAGCGAACCCTGCTTCACGAATTCCGTGACGATGCACAGGTTGGGCTTCTTGACGCACGCGCCAATGAAGAGCACGATGTTGGGGTGGTGCAGCTCCGAAAGGAAGGCCATCTCAGCCCTGAACTCTAGCATGCGGCGCTCATCAAGCTTCTGTTTGATGAACCTCTTGACGGCGACCTCGACACCCTTCCACTTGCCCCTGTAGACCACGCCGTAGGACCCGAGCCCTATCTGTTTGCCCACTTGGATCTCGTTGTAGTCGATAATCCACCGGCAGAGGTTGGCCGACGTGAGAAAGTTGTCCTCCTTAAACTTCATGCCCTCGCCCACGATCTGTTGCACCTCGTCGTCTTCGCTCGACACCTCGGAACCGTCGCGGGCCTTGGGCGCAGAATCTTCGCCCGAGGTGGTGGTGGTGGTGGCGGTGGTCTCCACTTCCCTGGTGACGCCCCCGAAGAAGCGTCCCTCAAGCCCGCGCGCCCGCAGCTCGAACAGCTTGGCCCCACGGGCCGAGTCGGGAATCTCGAACTTGCCCAGCGAAGCGATGCGGTGGGGCTCCTTGGCCAGCTCCGAGTCCTTGACCTTGAGATAGGCCGCATGGCTCAGAAGGATCTGGCCTCCGTGCGTCAGGGCCGTGATGCGTGCGGCCGCATTGACCGATGGGCCGATGTACTCCACCCTGCGAGTCATCGGGTCCCGCACCATGCGCGGCGTTCCTACATGCACGCCCATGCGCACGCGAAGGCCGCGGTAGAGTACACGATCGTCCTGGTCGCTCCATTGCTCGGCAGCGCCAGGATGGGCCAGCAGGGCTTCCGGCCAATCGACCTGGAGCAGCTCTTGCTGCACGTCCATGCACCAGTTGACAGCGTCGATGGTGTTCTGGAATGCCATGCAGAAGGAGCCCTCCCCGCTGTTGCGGTCCCGAATGAAGACCACCTCGTAGCCGCGGTGTCTCTTCAGAAGCGTGCGCAGGATGTCATTGTGAACCGCCGTCGCATCTCGCATGGCCTCGGCGTTAAACTCCCACAGAGAGGCCGCGCGGGTGATGTCAGTGAACACGATCGCGATCTCACCTTCCGGTGGTCGCACAGCGCCAGCCACCTGTCCTGAGGCATCTTTTGACGAGCCCTGCGATGAATTGGTTGACTTGTTTGAACCTCCGGACGTCGATCCGCTCGTGTTGGACGGTAGCGTCCAAGACCCGTAGATGTTGGGCTTCGAGGCGCCCGTCGAGTTGCCCGAAGAAGAAGAGCCACTCTTCGAGGTGTAGGTGACACTGTTGCCGCTCGTGTCGCCGTGCATAGAGCTGAGGCGAGTCATGATCTCCAGGAATGCAGGACGGATGGTCGGGTCGGAGTGCCAGCAGTTGACGATGAGCTCCTCGTACTCGGGAGGACAGTTCCCTGGCTCCGGCATGGTCGGGCGAATGCCGTCTCTGATCACAGCCACCGCAACTGCTGCAGGGCTGCGAATGTAGGAAATGTGAGCAACAAATTGGGGGGGGGGTAGAGGAAGAGGGAATGCCCAAACAACAAGTTTACCTCAGGCCGAAATAGGGTTGCTCGCGGGTGAGAAGCTCCCAGAGGATAATCCCGAAGGAGTAGACATCAGCAAGAATGTAGTCCACATCGGGAACCTCGTTTAGGATCTCCGGAGCGGTCCAATGGACGCTGCCTATGACATCCTTACCACCGCCCTTCTTCATGTCCTCCTTGAATCGCGTGAGGCCGAAATCGGACACCTTGACGTTCCATTTGGAGTCCAGCAGCAGATTGAGTGACTTGAGGTCGCGATGTACGATGCCAGACGAGTGGAGGAAGTGCATCCCCTTCGATCCTTGGTAGGCCATCTTGGCCTTGAGAACAAACGGTAAATCCGGGATAAGCTCGTTATGAAGCAACTGCGACAGGAAAGAGAATCACCAGAGAGAGGGAGAGAGAGAGAGAGCAGAGAGAGGGAGAGGGAGAGAGAGCAGAGAGAGCAGAGAGAGGGCAGAGAGTTAGTCTTCTCTCATATCATAGAGAGGGAACATGACGACGATGCCGACGGGAACATACGTCATAGAGCGAACCCAGCGCCATAAATTCCATGACGATGCACATCCTGGGAGCCTTGGTCGACGCCGCCATGAAGAGCACGACGTTGGGATGACGGAGAGCCGTCATCACACGCACCTTGACACCACCAATCAAACGCATTCGTCAGCGATTTGTCCAATATCAATGGTGGGGAAGGGGAAAAGATGGCTAAACAGCAGTACTTCCTCCTTGAAGCTCCGTTCCATCTCCTTGGTGATCTTGTCGGAGGCCATGACCTTGACGGCGACCTCAGTGCCCTTCCACACGGCCCTGTTCACTTCACCAAAGCCTCCAGTACCGAGCTGCGCGCCCACCTCGAGTTCGTCGTAGTTGATCTCCCAATCATCCTCGCTATTCTTACTTTTCTTGATCCAGAAGAGCAGAACAATGATGAACGATATGAGGACGCAGAAGATGATCGAAGCAACCGGGATGATAATGCCTGGATATCAGGAAAGACAAATACAAATTAGGTAAATTAGAAGAAATAAAATATTAGAAAAGAAAAGAAAAGAGCACGAAATACGCACCAAGAGCAAGAGCTGTGGTGTCTACAGAGCTGGAAGATGAGACGATCTCCTCGCAATACTGGCCGGTGTAGCCGGAGAAGCACACGCAGGAGTTGCCCGAGCAGGTGCCCACGCCGGAGCACAGCTCTCCGTCGAGAATGCAATTGTACAGCGAGCTCACCGCCACGCCGTCGCAGGTGAAGTTCTTCTGCAAGTCGTAGAATCGCCGCAGAAGCTGGCCGGATGTCGACGTGAGTACGAATCCCTGGCGCTGGGCGATGTTCAAGGCGCTCTCGCTTGTCAGCGCCCACACGAAGAAGGACGAGAGAGCTCGGGCCTTATTGCAGTTGGGCATGCTCGCTTGGCGATAGATGAACGATCCAAACTGCGCCATGGGCCAGCTTGTCGGCCTCGAGGCTGTGCCGAGGGGGATGTAAAAAAAAAAAGAGGGCTTAGGGCGACGAGCAGCACAAATGGAAGCGCTTGGGGCATATTCTTACCAATTAGAGCTTCGAAAGAAAGGTTTTGAATGCTATCGCTGGAGAGGTATTCATTGATGGCGCTTTGCATTGCAGCGGTGGAGGTCGCCGACACGGTGGTATTTCCCAGATCGAGCGAGGCGCTGGCTAACACTCGTGTCTTGTCGGCGGGAATGTCAGCAATCAATCATTGACGCCTATCCGAGGTGACTCGAGAGACGAATGAGGAGGACTTACCAAGAGCACGTCGTAGAGCTGCCATATCGCGAAAGAATACCTATGGTAGGACAGAAGAGACACAACTCCGTCGGAGTTTGTGGTCACATGCGACCGACTTGAGGACTGCACGGGGAAAGAGGGGTTGTTGCCGGCGGGAACGACAGCCGCAAACTCGGGCACGCGATCCCTCAGCACCGAGACGAACAGTTGGGTCGTGAATGAGCTGACGTTCTGCGTGACGACGATGATCGATCTGTTGGGCAACTTGCTGGCCACTTCGGGGGAGTTGAGCTCCTTGATTCGCTGATCGTCCCACTGAGAGATGTTGCCGAGATAGATCGCCGCGATAACGTCGAAGTTCAGCACTAGGGTCTCGCCGGCTAGCTCAGGAATGTGATAGGCTGGAGACCGCGCACGTGCGTGGTAAGATTATCACTCTGAGGTTATGCGTGTTATTTGTCGGTTGTCGAGTGGAAGCGCACGCACCGGGCACGACGGGATACGCCGTCAATGGCAAGAGGGCTGCGTCGGGCATTGTGTCGTACCACGCGCTGGCAAGACCGTTGTCGGTAGCGCCGAAATCGGAATCATAGGTTTCCAGCTGCCGCTTCGCGGCACTCGACGTGCTGTCGTAGTACTTGACCCGCGTCGTCTGCGAGGCTCGCGCAACAGCAAGGGAGGAGTAAAGAGGCAACCGGGGGCCGGCGCCGACGAGAAAGTTCGTTGTATAGGCCGGCTGGCCATTGCACTGGACTGTCGAAAGCAGGTCAATAAGCTTCTTTCGGTAGGTAACGTCCAGAGGCACGAAGTTGAGGTCGATCATAGCCTGCGATGCACTGAGAGAGAAAGGGAAAGGGAAAAAAGAGACACACTTTTATCAGAATACTACCGAGGTCATGGCCATGGTGGCAGAATATATTGTGGAATATTGGAACTTACGCGTCATTCGTATGGACCCAGCTCACAAAGGTCTAACACACACCAACATGTAAGCAATTACGGTCCCTTACGAAGCAATATTGGGAGCAGGGCACACTTACAAGCAGTTCAAGCACGTTGGTGCAGTCGAATGCCGTAACGTTTTTGTCGAGTGAGAAGAAGCTCATGTAGGGAATAGGCCAGCTGGCGTTCCCGTCTGCGTCGTATATATCGATGGCAAAGTTTTGCGCTGCAAACTCGTTGATGTAGGCCGCCATTGCAGACTGAACCGACTCGGTGGAAGGGGTGACGACGAAGCCAGCTTTGTTGATCATATCAGCGTATGGCATGCTTTGATTGACTGCGTCGTAGTAGTTGGTAAACGTTACACTATAGGTGTTATTCTGTGTGTGTGTGTGTGTGTGTGTTTGTGTGTGAGTTTGTGTGTTTTGTATGCGCAAGGGCGATCGCTTCTTAGTTTTTAACATTCGTAGTGCTACACACCTTGACCCAAAAGACTCGGCCCTGTGCTCCCGGACCGGCGTCGAAGCCAGTGCCGCTGAGCTTCGGTGGCATATTGACGAAGCTGCCGTTTGCCGCAGCAAGCGCGGCAGCGAAAGAAGGGCTGAAGCTGGAAAGCGCCGCCTTAAACACTGCAGGCACGCTAATTCCCGCATTGTCGGAATATCCAACAATAATGGTCTCGTTGGGCAAGAGGGCTGCGAGGTCTGGGTTCGTGGCTGCTATGGCCGGATCGTTCCACTTGGTTACCGTGCCGTCATAAATGCCCGCAACAGTTTGCCGGTCCAGAATCTTAAAGTGGAGGGGGGGGGAGAAAAGAACTGTTATTCGCCGAGCAACAAACAATAAATTAAAGACCTCTGGGGGCAGTACCAAGCGAGAGTCGCTCGGCAGTTCGGGGATGTTGTAGGTTAATACGAGAGCCTGGCCTACTAGCGGAAACTGAGCCAGATCCCCGTAGGTGGCCACTTGCTCTGGTGGTATGGCCCTATCCAGGCTGATAAAGTCCTGCATTCGGTACAAGGTTGTCAGGTTTCCCAAACAGGATTGCCGCATCTGGTTGTTGTTGTTGTTGTTGATATTGGGATGGCTGTCTGCCAGCGTACCGCAGCGCCGCTGGCGTAGTCTCTCAGAGCAGGGTTCGTGCCAATCACCGCGTAGGAAATACTGGCGCCAAGAAGAGCATGGGGTTTAGAACAACCCACGAAGACTACCCCAAGAGAGCAGAAAGCCAGCGCTACCTGACGTCATCGCGAAAAAATTGGTAGTCCTTCACCCAGGCAGCGTACATCGGTTGTGTGCTAGAAGTACCGGAGCCGTAGAGTTGCACCACCGCGTAAGAGGAGTTGGTGGCTTCATGGTTACCCAAAAAGTAATTACCTGGTAAGCTACCAAAGCAAAAGGAAAAGAGGATTGAAGACGACGAAGAAAATACCTAACCCTAAGAGAACCAAAAGCAAGAGGACGGGAACAGCCTCACGGTCTCTGTTCGGCATCTTGGTGTGGTGGAATATTGCACATCAGGATCGGGAGTTCAGTTTTCCTTGTATCTAACTCCGAATTCCGGAACAGAGAGCAAATCGCGCACAAGTTGTCGCATGTTGCCCCGCATGTTTATAACTGGAGCTATGGTGGACCTTGGTGATTGTGTGGAAAGTGATCGGGCCCCAATCAGCTTTATTTAGGCTTTTCTTTTCACGCACCTGTGGAACACTTGGTTGCTAGTTTCCTTCGCCCCCAAAGAGGATTGGTACAGCAAGGGCACAATAATAATAATGATGATGATGTGGCCCGAACGAAACGTAAACTTAACGGAGAGTGCCTCGTAAGTTACGGGCGCTTGATCGAGAAAGTGGTGTTGCTCCCAGTCATGCCGTAGTCGGCCATGCACTGGAAGAACCGTTCGGCGAGAGTGCCATCTTCGCCCTGTCGAAGGTGCAGTGGGATGTGAGGATCTTCAATACCCGACGTTCTAATACGAACTGCTCACCTGTTGAGCCATCTCAGCAATCATGAGTAGTTTCTTGACAGGCACGGCCCCTGAGAACTGCTTGGCAATTAGCGCGAGGTCACTGGTACTGAACACGCGCAGCTCGGCCAGCACTTGTGCCACCTCCGATCCAGACTAATAAGAAGAGAGTGATCATCGTCAGCATTAACCACTTCCTTCGCCGCGGCTCTGTCAACTACGACTACGTCAGTGGCCACACCACGGAGCCTTACCTCGACATTAGGCAAGTGCATCACAGCGTTGAATACGTCCATAAATTCCATCGCCTCGAGTACGTCCTGAACGCGCCAATTATTGGTTAGTTAATAAAGCTACGCAATTTCCATAAAACGCATCGTGGCCGTGTTGGCCAACACACCTTGGAAGATGATGTAGCCAAAATGAGCAGCTTTTTGCCTGGAGGAGGCTGGCGCTTGAGCAGGACCAGCAAGGTCTGCAAAACGGCATTGGAGAAACGCGGTCCAATGGCCACATAATCTAGGTGGCGAGTGAGTACCCGGGAGGAAACGAAACATAGCAGCAGTATAATTATGAGGCAGGTAAGAGGAAAGCATACCAAGAAGCCTTTCTATATCGTCCACCACAATGACCGAGAGCGGCGATTTGTAGGCGTCCTCAAATGTCTTGGCGATCTTAGCGCACTTGCTGGCTTCCGAATATCCTGCGCGCAAAAAGGCGATCAGGAGGAGGAGGGAAAGACACCTCGGAAGAGGTTTACTGAGAGTGAAGGCTCCACCACGTACCGACCATCTGCTCAGGAGAGATGAGCTTGACATAAGGAAAGCCTGATGTCATGGCGAGATTGCAAGCAAGAGCCGTCTTGCCGCAACCAACAGCTCCTTCGAGCAGAACGCTCACGAGTGGAGTCCTGCTGCTGTTCTCCACTTGCTGCACGAAGAGTTTGCCTGTAGCGGGGACCATGCGTTGGCGCCAATCTTGCAAGAGTAGAGCGGGGGTGGGGGAGAATAAGAAGTCAAGCAACAAGTGGCTTACATGTCCTCATAACATGCGTGAACGCTTCTCCATATTCGATTATTCCGTTGGGCGCGGCGTTGGCGAATTCCGAGGTCGCCACACCGAAGGCCGGCAGCACCTCATTGAGCGACTGGTTGCAGTCGGTAGTGAGTTTGCTTGAGAGGCTAACAACAAATCGAACGTGGGTGAGAGACGGAGACGCACGTTGATAAAGTCAACCTTGGTCACCTTGACCTTGGCTGGGTCCACTGGTTTCGTAGGATTGGCCGCATCGATCTGCCTGTCGAAGGCATACGAAACCGCGCTCTTCACAAGTCCTTCGATTTCGGCTCCGCTGTAGTTTTTGGTGTGATCGGCGAGCTCCTCCAAATCCACGTCTTTATCCAGGTAGTTATTCTCTCTCATCTTAGCTGTGTGAATGCGCAGGATCTGCAAGCGGCCGTGCTTGTCCGGCAATCCGATCTGCACATCAAGGGGGGGAGGAAATAAGTAATTAATAATCACAAGAAGTTAATGCACACCCGCGGAGATATGAATGCCGGCGAAAAGAAAGTGTTGATGTAGATATCTATCGCACCTCCATGTGCACTTCAAGACGACCGGGACGAAGCAGGGCTTCATCGATCATGTCCTTTCTGTTGGTCATACCTAAGGATATCGACTATTAGGGAAGGTTCGCAGCTCGCGACCACAAACAACCAACAAAAGACGCGGCAAGGAGCTCCTTGCAGGTGTGAAAGGGTACCGATCACAAGGATGTTGTTGAGGGCGTCTACACCATCGATCTTGGCCAGGAGCTGATTCACCACCGTATCAGCCACACCTGTACCGCCGGTCCTGGTGCCTCTGAGATATTCGCTTTGTAGTAAGCAAACAACAGGCTCGACCAATAATGTTATGTATGAAAATAAATATCCAACAAATATTCAAAATAAAAAATAAAAAATAAAAAATAAAAAATAAAAAAAGCGGAGTTGGCAGTCAAGCGTACCGTGCCGGGCAAATGGCGTCGATCTCGTCGAAAATGATGATGTGCAGATCGCTGTCGTCGCCTGTTGTGTGGGAACGAGCCACGCAACAGAGAGCGTGTGTGTGTCAGGACTGCTGTCAAGAAAGAGTGCCAGGGACTACAGACGCGAGCTCTGCCACACTCACGGGGATACGTTACCACGCTCCTTGTATTCCATCTCGGCGTCTTTGAAGAGGTTCCGGATGTTCTCCTCCGACTGACCGACGTACTTGTTGAGAATTTCGGGGCCGTTCACGATCTTGGGTTCCTTCCCGTTGAGCATCTTGCCGATCTGCCGCGCCATCAACGTCTTGCCCGTTCCAGGCGGACCGTAAAGCAGGATACCTATGATTCGTGCGTTCCTTCATGATGAGCCACCCTCCCCCAGCAAGCGCGTTCTATTTTGGGCGAAAACAATAAATTGCTCGAATCAAGATACCCTTAACATGCTTGATGCCCAGCTTTTGGACGGTTGAGGGGTCAAACACGCGCGAGGCGAAGGCTCGCCTGAAAATGTCGCTAAACTCGGTATCCAATCCGCCGATGCCCATCTTTTCGAAGTTCCAGTCCGGTCGCAGCCTCATGCCACCGCTACACACACACACACACACACACAACACACCCAATAGCCATTATCAGGATCAGTAATCAGCTCAACAAAATCATCGTTGCGACTTCGAAAGGTGATAGTGTGGGTTGATTGGTTGATGTTGATGATGTTGATGCTAAGAGCGCAGAGCACGCACCCGCCTCTACCCGAGGCGCCTGCAAGCCGTATGTTTGAGCCGGGAGCCTTAACGAACGTCACGTCGGTATTCTTGAGCAGAATACCGCGCTCGGGGCGCTGGCCAGGAGGCTCTGAAGTGAATTACCGCATAGGAGGAGGAGGAGGAGGAGGAGGAGGAGGAGGAGGGGAAGAGAGACCACAAACAGGTGTGAGGGTTGCCGGCCGTTCCACAAATTGGCGTCAGGAATCCGCTGCAATTGCGCGCACGAACCTTGCTTTTTGCTAGACTCGCCAGTAACATACTTCAAGTCGACCACAGACAAGTCGATCACCTGGAACTTGAGCGTAGTGCCGGCCACATCAGCCACGAACACTTGATCCAGTGTGAAGAACTGCTGCGAGAATTCACGGATAATCAGCTTCTTCAGCTCTTCCGCATCAAAGTCGCCGCCCTTGGTTCCTTTTTTT
>CDFF01072135.1:0-11695 GCA_000826265.1 Acanthamoeba culbertsoni
TAGAGGGAGTGCCTTGAGTGCCTCAAGAAATGCGCACTACTGCACAACGTCCGAAATGGACATCGTACTTCCGTTCCGCTGGAGTTGGACAGCACTGTCGCAAAACGCAGCAGTTCAAGTTGCTTGCGAATGCAACAAGGAGGAACAGTACAATAGTTGAGTCGCTGGAGTTTCGCGTGCCGGACCAAGAGGTGAACCAATTTATCAAAGCAGACGAGGTGGTGTGGACTTCCTTCCTCGAGTCCTGCCCTGGTTTCCTCCAGAAGCAAGGTACCTCTTGTTGGACATGTCCACACTTTACACTCCAGCTTATGCTTTAGTCTGGATGTGAAGTGTGGGTTCGACTTCCCGCGGATGGCGAGGAAGCCGAGGGACTCTCCGTTGTCAACCCGATGGTGTGGTGGGCTAGCATGGAGCAGTGGAAATCCATCCCACAGACCGACCTAGATCGGGTAATTGGCTCCTATGGGGAGAGAGTCTTGCTCAATCTCACTCCCTTCCCCGTCCCTCAGGTGCAGAGGAGGTTCGTGGAGGCGCTTGGAGGCCGGGAGTACCCGATCGCCCAGAGCTTTGCCTACGCCCTACGCAGGAGCACTGCGGGCTCAAGGACAACGAGAGGGGAATAATCAGCATTTGTACAGAGGTGGGAAAAATTCCAAATTAATGGGTCACTATAGAGGCCGACCAGTCTACACTGCGGGGCACACTTCGATCATGATTCTCTCCTCCTCCATTCGATTCCAGGGCTCGAACGGATGGTGAAACCGATGAGACGGGGTAGGAAGGAAGGTATCTACGCAAGTCCGAGTCGGGAGATGTCAGTTCGAGCGCTATTTTCTCGCGTGCGTCCGCGCACGTGGACGGCTGCGATGAGGTTTCCGTTGCGTTCTCCCTCGGAGACATGGGAGGAGAGGACAGCGGAGACCCGCTTACCTCGTCACCGCCCTCGCCTCCTCCCGATTTCTGCAACGGCTCCAATACGTCCGCCACAACGAGATCATGTGCAGGATGAGCTGTGGATGCCACGAGCGGGAGTGGAGGGGCCGCCTGCATCGCCATCTTGATAACTCTGCGCAATGTTTTGGTCCACGCGTATCGGCGCGCGAAGGGCTTCAGCAGCCGAAGGAAGTCCTGCAGGGGCGCCAATCTCCTGTGCCAGATCAGCACCGCGCACTGGGGGAACCAATCGGAAGAAAGGTGTGAGCTGGATGGATCCCAACCAATCACTATGCGAGGAGGGCCTATTGCGACATACTGCGCTGGACAGCAGTTTATCGTTCCTGGGTCTACCCTGGAGCGTGATGAGCATGGCCGGTCGCGGCACTCGCATCAGCTGATTGATAAATGTTCTGCCAATGCAGCAATTGGTTGGCTTTGTCAGAAGGCGATGAAGAAAACAAAAGAAAAGAAGAAAAGAAAAGAGAAAAGAAACAGGAATGCAATGAGTACTCGGCGGCCTCCAGCCTCTGCGGCGATTCGAGCATCGCTAAAATGAGTGCGCGCTGTCCGCAGAGAATGCAGTTCTGCATGTTGTACGTCTGCACACACATAAAGTCATAGGGAAGAGTGGTCAGTAAGCGAGTAAGTATGCACCGCTTGCGCAGAGGCGACTCTCTGGTGATTATGGCAACCCTCGAGAAGGCTTCGATCCGGCTCTCGTGTTCGATCAAGGCCTGGAGCTTCGCCACGGAGTCCAACTGCGCGAGCAACTTGTCGATAATCTTCTGTCTCTCCTCGAAGTTGGGTTCTTCTGCTCGAATTACAGGTCGATGAGTCTCCTTCTGTTCGGATTGGGGTTTTCCTGTCTATATAGAGAGAGAGAGAAATATGTATGTATTATATATATATATATATAAATACCAGTATCCAAGATGTGGGCTGCATGATATATCGTCCAATCGATTTCCGCCAGCTCCGATATCAGACCGCGGGCGGACCTGAGTCGAGAGGGAGGACAGAGAGATAATGTACTGATTGAAGAGAAGGAATTGAGAAACACTCGGACAAGGCGAACCTGAAGTTCCGCTTGAAGGGTTTCCAAGGGCGCTTGTAGGGCTTCATCTTCATGTATAAGTTCAAGGTGGGACTGACGTCCTCCTCCCCATCCTTCTTCACCGCCAGCAGCCTGCAGTCCTACTCTATTATCATGGACGCCTTTTTTTTTTCTCGAAATAAAATATTATAATGTTTGTGATTTTTCATTTGTGATTTTTATATGTATGTTTGTTTTTATTTTGTTAATGTGTACCGACCTCAACAAAGTGAGACACACTGTGTCGTTGTAGGCGCCCAGCTGTTTGCATATGTTGACCCCGATGGTGGCATAATAATGGGTTTTCTCAATTCCTTAGGATGTCGGTTAGTAGTCTGTGCATCGGAGAAATAAGAAAGAAAAGCTTGCCTTCCTCTTGGCTGTCGGCATAGAAGTGCGCATAGAAGGTGAAATACACGAGAGAGCAGGCCACGTCGTAGTCGACCAGATCATACACAGAACTCAGATGGTCTCTGGCCTGTGTGCAAGTAGAGAGTAGGGAAACTAAGGAAAAACGGGGTCGATGAGCATGAGCGACATTACCCTATGGAACAGCTCGAGCGCATGATCGTACTCCTCAAGCCAGAAACTTGCTATGGGAATAGAGAAAAGAGCAAACAGCCAAGAGAAAAGAGAAGAAGAGAAAGAAAGAGAAGAAATAAGAAAAACCGCCACAAGTACAGGAAGCAGCTCAAAACGTGGCTCAGCACCGATGCTCAGCATCAACAGGCAGGAGAACGAGAGGGAAGACCGCTCGCTATCGCCGCCTTCCAACACGATGCGTATGAGTTGCGACTTCATCCCGGCCGGGTTGATGGGCGCAAGAGACCACACCTCCCGACGGAACGTATCCCTGTACAGAGCAAAGCAAACCACTCGTTAGAATTCCTCCCTCGCCCAACCCCCACTTCCTTGAGACGTCTACCGGCAGAAGAGGATTTTTGTGTTGAAGTTCAGGTGAGCCTCTCCGCTAAAGTGAACATTGTGGCGTGCTCCATGCCGTGCAGTATGAAGAAGGCTGCGCACGGGACGCCTTTGTGGATCGCCTGAGTCGAGCAAGGGCTGGCCTCGCCGCCGGCGTGTGTAGGGTCTTTCATGCTCTTGGGTTTTGTCTCCTTTCCTCCGCAGGTGCAAGTAGAACGTCTTATTACCCCCTCTCTTGCCAAGCCTTCTCAGACCCACTTCCGGAAACACACCCTGCAGCACATGATCACTTCTCAATACACACAGATTACGTGGCGAAAGGAAAGCGAACGAACACTTACCTTGAATATTTTGCCTAGGGCTGTGGGGTGAGGCGCACGCCGCTCTATACTTGCGCAGTGCTCAACGAGGGCACTGTACAGCTTCTCTCTCTGCACCATACTCTCCAATTGAAATTCATAGTTGTCGAGCAGCCTTCAACAGAGCGCAGTTAGTGAAAGGCAACAGCAGGAAAGGACTGGAGCTGAACAAACCAGTTCTTTGTGTCTTTGGCCGTTAACAACAGCGACCCCGAGTGAGTTTCTTCGTTTTCCATGGCCAATTCTGGCAAAAATTGCGAACTAAAAATCCACGAGGTAAAGTATAATTCCGGGTCCCTAAGTCCGACCTGTGAAATCACTAGTTTTCGGAACAGCACAGGTTGGGGCCACTGCGCCTAAGTTCCTTGACGAGAAACAAGGAAGGACTGGTGCTCTTGGTGGTGGCGGTAGCGCTGACAACAACACTATACTTCCATTTCTTTGTTCCTCTTCTGGATCTACCTTGTACCTATGGAATCCGGAAGTCTAAGCTCCCCGTTGTAGTGGGTGTTTCGAGCTCAGGCCGTGATCAGGAGAGAAGAACCTTTTGGCATAACACCACTCTCCCGATTCTCCGCCGCTACACAACTCTCAAACCTGGCGTTGATTACCTGCTGAAGTTTATTATAGGTACCTCCCCCCCAACTCCTATCTCAAACCTGGCTAGATGTTCGTCCCCGAAGATGTTGGTGTCTGGCTGGCGCCTTTTGACATTAATTTCAGCGTTCGCAAAGACTTCCACCGCCACGGAGACAAGGATCCTTGTCCGATTGGTATGTCTGGCCTTGTTTCTGTGCATTACTACCGATGGAGAAATGGGACGAGTGTGCCCATAATATCACCCTGGCACTTGCTGCCCAGGAGAAATAATATAAAGTTTAGCCATATTGGCAAAGAACATGCACAATTTATGGGGTAATTGATTTGTGTGCCGCGGCGTAAATAAAAAAAAGAAAAAGGCCTAGGCCGTCCAGTTGTTGCGGTAGATGGCGTCGGCCACCTTGATGACTTGTCCCTGCTCCTTTACGTCGTGTACACGCACAATATTGGCTCCGCCTTCAGGTCATGGGAACGGTATGAGGATGAGCAACTCTCCAAGGTACCTTGGACGACGGGCACGTACCTACTACTGCGGCAGTGGAGGTGGCGGCAGTAGCCCAACCGCGCAGCTTGGGCTGGCTCTCGGCTTCGCCTGCGTAGGACAAACGTCAGTTGCACATAGCGAGGATCTGTGCAAGCTTTGTATGCTTCGTATGTACCGCCAACAATCCTGCCCAGGAAACCCTTTCTGGACGCTCCAACCAAAAGGGCATAGCTTTCGCCTACATCTCGTCGAAGCTCCTTCAACTTTCGAAGAATTTCAAGGTTATGCTCAGCAGTTTTGGCAAAGCCAACACCTATGCCACACACAAATCGAAGTTCGGGTTGAGTTGCCAAAGAGGGAGGCCAGAGGTCGTGGATAGGTAGCTTACCAGGGTCGAGAATGATGTTCCATCTGGGAATACCCGCGAGTTGGGCGGAATCGGCTCGCTGCTTCAGCACGCGCGCCACCTCTTCAAGCAACTTGTTGCCGTAGTCGAGGTTCACTGGTTGCATCATCGTTTGCGGAGTGCTGTACAGTCGTAAGGTTGAGAAGGATGTGAAAGAGAGTGATCACTGATGTACCCTCGCATGTGCATAAGCACGATAGGAACCTGATAGTGGTGCGCTACCGCGATGATTTTTTCGTCGTACACTCCGCCACTGATGTCGTTGATCACGTCGGCACCTGAGTGCAATGAAGGAAACGTTATTTGGGTAACGGGCGCGAACACGAATAAGGGAAAAAGTAACCATTTTTAATAGCCTCCTCGGCAACGGATGAATAAAAGGTATCAATGGAGATGGGCACGTTCTGCCATTCAAGAGGATCAGCACTAGGAAAGGTGTAACCGCAAAGACAGAAACAGAGACAAAGGGGAGGCCTTACCTTCATCCAGGCGCAGTTGGCTTCGCTTCTGAGGGCCTTGATGAGGGGCACCACTCGCTTGAGCTCCTCATCAGCTGGGATGAGGGTCGACCGAGGATTGGTAGACTGGCCCCCAATATCGAGGATGTGTGCGCCAGCTTGAACCTTGGTATTGCAGGCATGGTGAGATGACCACTTGCATCAAGCACGCCACACAACGCAAGAGAGCGTATATCGCCTACCAGCTCCTTAGCATGCTTGACCGCGGTTTCCACGTCAAAGTAATCGCCTCCGTCACTGAAGCTGTCGGGCGTGGCATTAATGATGCCCTAAAAACACACACACACACACACACACAGACCATGCGACAAGCGAGTGAGCTTCGAATCTTGCGGACCGCCCTAGCGTCACTCACCATGACGAAGGTACGCTCGCTCCAAGTCCACAGCATCGACCGAATGGGAATCACACGGTACAGCTTGTGGTCTGGTAGTTCATTGAACAGTTGTGCCACTGTTGACCGGTTGGTCAGTACTGCGGAATCATGACGTTCAAAGGGGGGGGGGCTCCTGTCAAACATACCAGTCTTCTTCAGGACCGGATGCACATAATCGGGGGCAATACTGAAAGAGAGCAAATAAATTGAGCTGGCCTATTTATTTCGTAGGCTTATAGAAGGTCTTACTCTCGCAGAGGGCCGAGCACGAAGTCTCGCTCTGGAATTCTAATACGTTGATACGGGAGAAAATGTAAGCAACCTTCAGGCGCAGAATGATAGCGCTCACAAACCTGGCGTGAGGAATGACGAGCGACTCGTCGCTACGATGGATGTGGATGGAGTCGTAGAAAAGAATGTCGACGTCAATGCACCGCGGGCCGAAGCGGATCTGTTTTTTTTTTTTTTTCCCTCCTGCCTTTAGTGCTCAAATGATGTGATGGAGGATTGGTGAGACTTCTTGTTGTAGTTACCCCTCCTGTCGTCCTTCCCAGCCTCTGTTCGACATTCTTGACTAGGTCAAGAAGCTGGCCCGGTGTCAATTTCGTACGGATCTACAAAAGAACGGAAGTCAGCCACCTATAACCATGCGCTGTTATATGCCACCGTTACCTTGCAAGCCGCATTGAGGAAGGCAGGCTGATCCACAACATATGCCGGAGGGGTCTGGAGTGATGGTAGCACAGATTAATTTCTATTATTTGCTATTTGAGATATTCAATACAAAATTACAGGAAAAGAGTACTGTACCTGATAGAGGGCTGAGGTGCTGATGACCTCGCAGGACTCTGCCAGCACCTTAAGCGCCTTGTAGATGTTGTCCTCGCGCTGACCTAGGTTGCTGCCGAGAGCAAGGTAGGCGACATGCATGCCCTTTGAAGAGCTCTTTTCCTCATCGTTGGCGGCGTCCAACTTGTCTGTAGCAGCGGTAGTCTGAGGTCCATCTTGCTGTGTAGGAGCAGAAAGCTGGAGAAGAGGCTCCTGATGGAGGAAGAAGTCACGAGTCCGATGGACCTCCACGGCGGGACAGCGAGCAAGAGACAAAGCGCAAGGTTTCTCGACATGGACAATGACCTCCTCGGCACCGAACTGCAAACAACAGATCTTGGCTATTCCCGAACATAACGATTCAAGCGTGTAGTGGTGCGAATCTTCGGTGTAAGCGACGACTGCCTTACACACGTCACTGTAGTTGATGGTTCCTCGAACGTCGTCGAAAGCAGCAGCCTGCCTGATATCGTGGTAGATGACAAGATTGATGTTGATGTTTTGCCTCTTCACGCGTTCTTTTTTGTTGACTCCGAGAATTGCCTGCACCATTAAATCTTTGACGAAAATTTTGTCTCTTCCCACGGATGGGGTAGGTGTGGTGATCGAAGATGAGGCTAGATTCATGTCGGTTTATGGGAAATCTCCCTGCTCCCTCGCCCTTTGTTTGTTAGGTTGCCACGTCCACAACGTAGCGGCAAGTGATCTTAGAAGAGTATGTCCCAAATTCCAAAGTACAACTACTCGTCAATCTAGGAAAAGGCTCCGTAAGAACAAAGGAAACTTGGCGCTCGGGGTTTTAGATCACCAATAGCAATCAACAGTGCTTGACGAATATTTCAGGCTTCGCCTCCAACTTTAGGCAGGAATTCTTCTAGTGCTCTAGCTTTCAAGGCAGAAGAAATCACTGCCAATTGCAACATGAGCGATGAGAGCGCATCATCCGACGATGACCCTACTGATAAAAACTACGAGGAACCTGAACTAAAACAGCCTCGAGTGCCACGTAAAGCGAAATTACAAAAATCCAAACGCAAACAAGCCAATGCGCAAAAATCGGGGAGTACAGTAAGAAAGATTATTGTGATAAAGGAAGAAAATGGGGAAGAGCTGGAAGAAGAAGAGCTATTCATTCAAGGAACCACTGATGAGCGCCAACCGCCACCAGGCAAGCCAATCAGTACGTTCCCACTCGTACGTTGGGCCTAGCTTGCCTCTGACAACTCTGTTGGCTCTAGGACTAGATGAGTCTGAGCTGTTCGATAGCGAAACCGAAGGCTCCGACAATGGTATTGCTTTCTTCCTTCCCCTCCTCTTAGCGAGCTAACTCCCCTGCAGAGGTGCTGGAGAAGATGAACAAAGGGCAGCTGGCAGCGGCTCTAAAGCGGCGTGGCCTGGTTATGCACCACAGCGGCCGATCATCTGCTGCGCAGATGCGTGCAAGACTGCGGGAGTGGCGTGAGGAGAGAGGTAGAAAGCGCGCAGCCGTAGAGCGCGATGTGATACAACGGACATTGGAACGGCAAGAAGATGGAGAGGTCACCGACGATGAAGATGATGTGGAATGTACAGTTGGCGAACCACCGGCCAAACGAAGGAGAACAAATCAGGAGGAGCGAGGACAAGACGCTACCACGGAGTCTGAAACCGAAGGAGAGGCTCGAGCACCAGATGAGGTTGAAGCAAGCAACCAAGAAGGCAGAGAAGAGATCATTTTCCCATTCAACCTCAAATACAAGGACCTACAAGGGGAGCTTAGACGCAGGCAAGTCAACACTTCATGTCTCCTTTCACTCCTGACCCTGAGAAGCTGCTTTGCTAAGTCACGTATGTGCATAGAAAGCTCTTGGCGACGGGAACAAAGAAAAAGATGCTCGTAAGGCTTGTGGCTGACATGCTGGAGAAGGACGAAGAAAGCGAAGAGCAACTGAGGCGGCGCTCTAGGTTGGCGTCGTCGCTTGAAGCCCTCAAAAGGCATTCACGTTACGTCCAGCGGAAGCACGTCGCCTCGAAGCTGGAAGTCACCGAACAAAATAGGGCAAAACGCGAAGCGCGAAAGCGAAAACTGGAACCGGAGGAGGGGGGAGGGGCAGAGGTGGCCACCATTCCTGCTGCCGAAAGGCGTAAGGCGCCCAGACGCATTACGCAGCAGCGCATCGATGCGATGCGAAAGCAACTGGAGGAGGAGATGAGCACCAACTCTCAGGAGAAGAGAGAGGCGGAGGAGGCAAAGCAGCGCAGGAAAGAGGAGCGCGAAAAGCGGGAGCGGGAGCGTGATTCGATACTGGCCAAAAAGCAGGAACTGGCGTCGCTCAAGAAGCAGAAGATGGAGGAGAAGCGTATGAAGATCTTCAAGGACAAGCTCCAGGAGAGGGAGGACCTGCTCTTCAAGTCGCGCAGCGAGCTGAGAGCGATGCTCTCCGGCAGTGGTCGCGTCCACCCCAACCTCTACAAACAGGTTCACTTCCCATCTCAAAAACCAGGCAAAATGGCCGCTTTCTCTAAATCCTTTTCTAAATAAAAAAAATAAAAAATATTTATCTATATATAAAATATCAAAAATAAAGGAATTGATAGATAGAGTTGCGGGGATTACTGGCGAGAAAGTGAGGACGCATCGTAAATGGACCGATGACGAGATCGTGCGCGAGCTACTCCTTGACGGCGATAAACCGACATTGCGCCGCATTGCTGTCCGCTTCCTGGTGTGGGACTACGACCGCCAGCGGAGGATCATTGAGCGCGTCGAGGCCATCAAACGGTAGGGCGCTAGAAATACATATATATAGACATATATATATGCTCAGTAAGGAGAAAAAGACAACTGATTTTATGTCGGTATGCATGGAATGTTGTCGACCGAACAGGGAAGAGGGTACCGAAGAGCAGGAGCGCCCTCGAGCTGCAGCGCCGCACACCAGGAAGCGCAAGAGGAAGGTGACCATCAAGACCGAGCCTGACCTTGATGAAAACGATACCGAGGCGACCCTCCTGCCACTCACCCGCAACGAGCTTCAAGACTACAGGTACGCACCTCTTTTTCCCCCAACCGAGTTGTTCCCCCCCATCTCTTTTGTGTCCGTACGTCGTTTAAGGTGGGCCGGTTTTTTTGAAGGTCGCTGTGGGATTCGTATTCCACCGAAATGTCGCAGAATCAGGAGCGAATAGAAGTCCTCCTCTTCAGCGCCTTCGACTCCCTTCGCGTGTGTGTCTCCCTTTTCCTCCCCTTCACACACACACACACACACACCAGCAAGAATAGGGAACCTCTTGCAACCAGTTTCTCATACCCGTTGTTCCATTTCCCTTCAGAACGACGGATCAGGAGTGGCCAGACGATGGCGTTAGCTGGCGAATGGAGAGCGAGTCGATCACGTACATGGACGACGATGACTTGGCTGATCCGGCGGAAGAGAAGCCGGAGCTCCACGTCCCTCCCTTCTGCGGGCCTGCCTTCACAGCCGCAGGGGCGCCCCCGACGAGCGACCTCCCGCTTCGAGTCTTCCTCGAACGGCTGCACCGCCAGTCCCAAGAGGTACCCACTTTCCCACAGCACATGCATGCTTGGCATAATTGGCTGAATATACGTTGTGAATTCACTGCGTGTGTGATGAAATAGAGAAGAGGCGAGAAAGACGTGAAGCCGCTGGATAGGGATGCGCGAGAGGAGATGACCGTCAAGGCGAAGGGCTTTCTGATGCATTTCCTTGCCTTCATGGAGGACGAGCAGAAGCGACGGACTGCGCAAGCGGACAAATGGGGTCACAGGGACGACACGCGAACGATGGTCGAGCGGAAGCGAGCCCTGGACAAGGAGCACCGGAAGCGCATCGCTGAGATGCCAGAGCACGCAGCCACACGGACTGACGGCAACATGCGCGATTCGCGGACGCCAGGGAACGGACAGCCAATGAGCGCGCGGCTGGATCGAGCCGACGAACAAACGATGCTAGAGCACGAAATGAGCGCAAAGGGGAAGGAGCGGGAAAAGGACGACCATGCGATGGCGGGCTCCATGGGTGAAGGGAAGTCAGGAGGGCCTCGTCCTCCTCCTGCGCAAGAGGATGACCCGCGGCCAGATACGCAACAGCAGCAGGAGAAGGAGAAGGAAGAGGAAGATGCGGTCAGGCAGTGGATGTCGAGCCAGCTGTTGTATGATCCTCTCGAGCCGTGCAACTGGAGGACGGTGTCCAACGTCGCGCTCAAGTTCGCCGAGGATCTCGACCTACCCGATGAGTACGGCGTCCTCGCCAGACATTCGCTCTTCAAAGCAATCGCATCCCCACAGGACACGGGCACTGACCAATGCACTGCGTTTGTCGACCATAGAGTGTTTATGCGGACAAAAGAGAGACTACGGGAATTGTACGGCGAAAAGGACGACCATGATGGAGCGAAGAAGGGCGAGGCCTTGACTTCCCTCCACCGCTACGCCCTCCATAGCGTAAGTCAGCTACAGTCTCAGTTCGTGGTGTATCGAGACCATCCCATCCCCTTTTTCCCGCCTCCATAGCCAAGCGAACAAAGGCCGACCCACATTCTTTTTGTTATTTCTTTTGGTTTTCGGGAAGGAAATAAAAATTCGAAACTTGCGGAAATAGTTTTATACTGTTTCCTCTCCAATGAAGAAGACCTCCAGCTTACCTGCGTACCCTCAACGCGCAAGACCATTGACTTCCTTTTTCGTTTCTCCCTTTTTTGGTTCCACCAATGACTTGTGTCCCCCCTTAGGGAGACACAAAAAGGCGAGCTGCTTGTGCTCTTCAGTCCTTCTTCTTCCCGCCAGCGTACACTTCAGCCCAGCCAGCACCCTTCCCTTCGATGTGAGGACATCTACCTCGATACGAGCCATCTTTCTGTGTCAAGCACATTACTACTAGATCACCACAGGTCACCCCGCAAAACCAGCACCTGCCCTACATCGATGTGAGGAGTACATCTCCCCCTGGGCATTCTTTCGCCTCCGCCTACAACCGCAGGGACTAGATTTCGATGCGGCTTCTACCATCTCCGTCGTTGCCTATACCAGAAGGCTTCCCCTCCCATGGGTGCCAATCTATGCTTCTGCTCCCCTTTGCTTGTTGTGGCGTGCAGGGGCCGGTGTGTAGGGCGAATGGATGGACTTCGCCGCTGCGATATGTTCTCCCTCTGTCTCTTGCTCCGTCTCA
>CDFF01072139.1:4938-26405 GCA_000826265.1 Acanthamoeba culbertsoni
ACTGTACTCCAATACATATATTGAACAAAAAGGCAAAAACCTGTAGGGGAACTTTGATGACATTTATCGGGGCGGCCAGAAATCCCAGAACAAGACCAGCAAACACGCTCGAAAAGAATTGGCCTCTCTCTTCACTCATTCCTAAGAAGGCAGCCAATAAGCACTTACATTTTCCCATAAACCTCATTCGCACAGCTTTCTATACCTCCTTTGGCGATACACGTGTATTTAATTATTTCTTGCGTTGGGTAGAAAGCCATCTGTTTCAAGGCAGTGGAAAAGATGTTGAAACCTGTAACCAGCCAACACAACGGCATATAGATATGTATGAGTCGTAGCATTTTGGTGTAAATTTTGTTGGAGAGGATCGCAAAAAAAGTCTTCCAAGAGGACGAACGGAGGGGTGTGCAGGCCTACCCAGGCCCTTCCAGAAGCTGACCGCCTGGATGTCACTAATGTGCACCGCCTTGCGACTGCGCGGGAGGAAGAAGTAGCGTATGCGTATGGAGTCCACGGGATGGAACAGGGCTGCGTTGGCCACTCCCACTATGGTCCCTGAAGCGTACATGTGAAGCAATCCCTGCATAAAGCACCCTTTAAAGGTCGGTGCGCAATGCCAATTGGGCAAGGCATGAAAGAAGCTAGACACTGGCGTTCGCAACCTTGAGGGAGAGCTTGCTCTTCGTTTCGGCCTCCTCTCGAGCCGCGAGGTCGCCGCGAGTACCCCGTTGGGTGTCGCGCTTGTTGACGCTGACAGAACTCATATGATTTTGATTCACAAGGGACAAATCTGGTTTATGGATCCGCTGTTGCAGCTCACACTGGCCTCACGTCCCGTCTCGAAAACCATTTGGGTGAGTTCTCAGTGAGCCAGTCTGACACACAAACAGTTGATCTTTTCGAGTGTGTTCCTTCCATTTTTCCCCACAGAAATTACCTTTTTCTCTGCTTCTTTCGGGTGTCCTCTTCTCTTTCTCTTTAAGGGTGGTGCCCTGGAGGATTGGTCAACGTGGTGCAGGTGAGCAACCAATTGCTTGAGAGCAAATAGTACAACTTGCCACAGGATGATCATACATTGAGTTTGTCACTTTTTTGTATTGGTGTTTTTTATTGTTTTAAACTTCAAGGCTTCGCTTTACACCAGCACACCAGAGCTGGTGGACTGCGATGGGGAAGGAGAAGGATTGGCAGGAGGCTCATCGTCGTCCTCGCCCATGACTCGGATCTTATGCTGGATCTTGAACTCTGTGAGAGCCTTGTCCTTCTTCACCAGCGAGTCGTTCAAGTTCTTCAGCACCTGCTCAATCTGATGGAAAGGAAAATGTTTATATTTAATAACCATGTGTAAAATGATTTATTTGTTTCTCTTTATGAACAAATAAGAGGATTGTATTGAATGCATATGAAAGAGGAGGGAAAACGATACCCCTTCCAGATTCTTGCGAACAGCGGGCAAAACTTCGCCTACTGTACGTTCGACAAGCACGCCACCCACGAGCCGATAGCATCGCCGGCTGGCATCAAGGCCGCTTATGGCATCAATGACCAATCTTGAGGAATTTAACAATTAATTAGGGAGGAGTTGAAAATGGGCTGAGAGCAGAAATGGTACTTGTGCTCATTTCGCTCCACCTCCAACTCAGTAATCTTCTGTAGGAGTTCATTACATTCCGAGCGCATAGCCTGGAACTGACGCACGATCTGCTGCTGCTCGGGATTGGCCTGCATGTTGTGATTACACAGGGGTGGCCAGAGAAAATCACGTGCAACATGTTTTCCCTTTCATTTTTTGTTGCCGGCTATGAAAATATCGAAGGAAAAAGTAGGGTTGCGGTTTATTTCACGTCGACAGCAAAAAAGAAGAGTATTGCTGCGTGACCTTCGAATCAATATGGCTACCCCTCCGGCTTCTCGAGGAGCCAAGCCTCCCGCGCCCCCAACTGCCGGGCAGCTGTTCGCGGGTGGATTAACAGGGATGGAAACGGCCAACTGTCGTGTGGTCTGTCGGTTTCGACCTACCGTGCCAAAGGACAAGTCCGGGAAGCCACCCACGAACGCCTCTAAATACTCTTTTTCCATCCTTTCCCCCATCCAAATTGAAATCGTCAAAGAAACGGTACGTTAACGTTTTTTTTTTCTTGTAATTGTATTGTGCAACCAATAGCATTATTTTGTCTTGCAAGGAGGCTGAATTATGAGGCTGAGTTTTATACTTTTATACTTCCTAGATAGGACAAAGAGTCTCAGACAACTTCCACTTCGATCGAATATACGACGGCACCGCAACGCAGGTAATTTATATCTCGTTTATCTCTCCCAATTTAATGAGCCCCTAACATATTCACACCATCAGAACCAAATATATGAACACATAGTGAAGGAGACCGTCGAGTACGTTTTTCGTGAACTCTTTTGTTGCAGTAAATTGCGAAGTTCACATTCCTTTCTGTTTTTAGAGATGTTTTGGATGGTTACAATGGAACCGTGCTATGTTACGGCCAAACTGGTGCCGGCAAAACGCACACCATGTTCGGTCCTGATCTCGACAAGGATGACCTTCGAGGCATCATACCACGCGCTTTAAGGCAATTCTTCTCATATTCTCCTTCCTTCTTTAGTTCCAAGTTTCGTCTCTAATTGCAAAACAAAAAACCCCCCAAAAAACCCCAAAAAAACCCCAAAAAAAAACCAACACAGCCAATTATTTGCGTATGTGACAAGCCAAAGAGATATCGAATTCACTATCAAATGTTCGTTCCTCGAAATCTACAAGGAACGTATTCGAGATCTTCTCAACCCCAAGAACGCCAACCTGAAGGTCCGCGAGACGCCCAGTCGAGGCGTTTGGGTTGACGGCTTAACCGAAGAGGTGACCAATCCGAATACGTTCGAGTTTCAGAGGATATATATATATACACATTAATGAGTTTACTTAAAACAAAAAAAAAATAGTTTGTGTCGACAGAGTCGGAAGTCTTGGAACTGCTCAAGTTCGGTGCGCAGTTTAGACAAATCGGCAAAACGACTGTCAATGATAGCAGCACGCGCGCCCATAGGTGAAATTCACTGAATTTTCCCCTTCTGTTATTGCATGTTTTAGGAGTATGCAAATGCTAATATTTTTTATTATTATTTATATCTTGGCTGCCACCAGTCTTTTCATGATTACTCTGACTCAAAAATTCGCTGATGGGTCGGCAAAAACCGGAAAACTCAATCTGGGCGATTTGGCTGGTACAGCATTTAATGTCGACACAACACCAGTGATTGGGCGATATATAATTTATTATCTTATTCACCCTTCTATTTCCAGGATCGGAAAATATTTTTCGTTCTGGAGCCACAGGCGCTCAAGTGGAGGAGGTACAATTTAGTTTTCATTTTTATTTTTTTATTTATGTGTAATACGCATGGTAGAAAGTCGTTCACCGCTTTAACAATTGACGAATAACTGTATCAGGCCAAGAAAATCAACCAATCTCTGTCCGCTTTGGGGCATTGCATAAAAGCCCTCTCTGAGCGATCGCCGCACGTTCCCTACCGCGACTCGAAACTTACACATATCATAAGGGTATTTTTTTAAAATTTTTTTTATATTTTGTAAATATTTTTATTGTTTTATTGTGAATTTTTTTATTATTTATGCTTGTGCTTATATAATTAAAAAAAATATTTATAATAATTGCAGGATTCGTTGGGAGGAAATGCAAAGACGACACTGGTTTTGTGTTGTTCTCCTCACCCATACGACGGTGAGCAAACGTTGTCGACACTCCGATTCGGCCAAAAGTACACTCTCATGTTTCCATGGAAGCAGAGTGATTTTGTTTGACTTGCGCTGACTTGCTGCACCATGTGTAAGGGCGAAATCTCTCCGGAATATCGTCACTGTGAATCGGCAGCGAAGTAATTATGAATTGCTGCAAATCATAGAAATGCTCAAAAAGTATCTCTCTTTTTTCAGTAGATTTAAATATGGGAAATATTTTTAATATGACCAATCATATTTTAGGGAATTGTTGGCCATGAAAAAGTATGCCGAGTATCTCGAAGAAGAACTCCGCAAGCTTAAGGGACCCAATTGGAGACCAACTCTGCCTCGACCTAATTTCGTACGAATGATCGCCGCTTACCTTTTTTGGCGTTTGTTTACTGAACGGTCGTCACGTTGTTATGATTGGCCAACTGTTTAGATGACGCTAAGCATAGCCAGCATGGAGCACAACGCTGTCATTGGCGCGCAGGCCAGCGATGCCCGAAACTCCTCCCCTCGCAGCGGATTGGATCGTAATGATGCGACCGGAAGGGAGGACGAAGGCTCCGTCAGTGGCGAGGATGGTGATGAAGAAGAAGATGATGACGATGACGATGACGATGGTGGCATTGATGAGGCTCTCGCGCAGAGTGGCGCCATCTCCGGACTGGACATCACTCAGCTCAAGGTCGAGCTTGAGACGGTCCGCGAAGAGGCCCAAATGCGCATTGACGAACTCACGCAAGAACTCAAAGAGGTGTTTTTTCTCGATTTTTTTTACATTTTTTCATTTTTTTCAGTTGCCTCCATTTTTTCCCGCACTCGAAATAATTATYTGGGARAAATATGAAATTTACGTGAAATTAGGCGGCAGAGCAGGCGGAAGAGGACAGAGAGAAGCTCAAGCGGCTGGGTGAGGAGTTGGCCGCCAAGCAGAGGGAGCTCGACCAGATGCGGCGAGACGCCGAGGCCAGGGAGGACGCCCTCACCGCTCGCGTCGCCGAGCTCCGCTACGAAGCCCAGAAGGCCGCGCTCGACGTACGTGTTGCTTGTATACGTCTGGGCGTATATCTGTTTCCTATATGTGTGCGTGTGCGTGTGCCAATAGAAATGGCTTCCCTTTCTAATGGTTCTATCATGTGACGCAGATGGAAACGGAAGCGGCCAAAGCGAAGATGCTCGCCACGACCAATGCGGAACTGGAAAAGGTTTTTGGCTTTACCTTCGTTTTATTCTGGAATTTCAACTCTATTCACACGTATGGCTGCTGCTGCTGCTGCGCAATGAAGGCGTTGGAAGAGGCGAAGGCCAGCATGACCGTGTTGCAGGATTCGCATCGCCAGATGCAGGAGAGCGAGCGACGGCGTCGCCAGCAGGCCGAGGCCGACCTCGAGCGCGCTTTGGTGGAACGCGAGCGGCAGGTGCGGCGCGAGATGGGCGAGAAGGCCGCCGAGGACGAGCGGCGGAGAGCCGCACAGGAAAGAGAGAAGAAGGTCGCCGCGGAGGAAGAAAAGCGAAAGCGAATGGAACAAAGCGATGCGGGGAAAGGTCTGATTGGGTCGTCGGCTGGCCAATCAGGGGAGAACATGTCGACACATTTGCTGCACGGTGAGAACGGCGCCGGCATTCTCTGCTGGCGTTGCCGGCGCGCCGCCGACGAGTCAGATGTCGACAACACTCCGCGAATATCTGTCGACAACAGCACGGAGGGTCTGCAGGTTGCGCGCGGCCGCGGACGAAGCGAGGCTCTAGTGATGGGCGACCGGCGTAGCGTTCGCAGGGACGACCCGGACGCAGGCATCATCAGCACGAGCGCAAAGCTGTCCGGGCTCATGCCGAGCCTCTCCTCGTCCGGCAATCTCGATAGCGGCGCGCGCTCGCCTCGACAACCTACGGCGATCGGCGAAAAAGAACGAAGCGAAGAGGAAAAGATCGAAGCGAAGAATGATAAGAATGCAGAGGCCCGGAGGTCGCGCACGCCATCGGGCGGACGTCTCTATGACCCGCTGCTGTCGCTCGAGTTCGAAAACGACAGGTGGACCGAACCGGATTCCCCCCAGCGGAAGAGCGTAGAGGCCAGCGAGGGCGTTGGCTGTCGCACCGATCAGGAAATCGCCAGGGAGACCTCCTTCATGGTCGCCCAGGAACGCTCCCAAGGTAAATTGCGTGAGATTCCCTTACACTTTCTACCAAAGACAGAATTTTACGGAAAATTGAATTACTTTTACTTTGTTTATTTTCTAATCCTTTTCCAGATTTGCTGAATATGGTGGAGCAGCTTCGCCGCCAAGTCCAAGAGTCAAAGGCCTTGAACGTGCGTGGTTCTTCTTCGTTGGGCATGCCTGTGCCGTATTAACCAATAGCCTTTCCTCCTGTTTTCTCCTTTTTTTTTTTTTGGGTGCTACGTGACCAATAGGATATTGACGCTAAGAAATTGAAGAACGTGGAGAGTCGCATTCAAGAAATGCAGGCTGCACTCCTGAAGGAGAAGGAGGCTAAGAACAAGCTGCAAGATGAGTTTGACGAGGCCAAGAAGCAGTGGCTGGAGCGTGAGGAGGAACTCAAGCGCAAGCTCTCCCTTTACGAACAGGGCGTCCAAAGGTACCTTGAGCGTCGACCCAATCAGCTTGCGCTGCTTGACGCGTCTTCTCCGACGATTGGCCAAGTCACTTAATCGCGAAATCTCTCCTTTTCTCTGTTGGGGGGGGGACTTATAAAGGGAGCTCGAACGCGAAACGCTGAAGACCACAAAGGTGGTGACGAAGCAGAAGCAGCGACTGATTGACGCCCTTCGCACCAAGAAGGCCTACTCTCGCAGGGAGGCCCAAAGCCGCGAGCCTCCTACGAAGGAGGGCTGGTTGACCAAGCAGGGCGGCCTGGTCAAGAGCTGGAAGCGGGTCAACTCCCCTGTCCTCTTTCATCTGCACATGGACTGGGATTCGTGAGACATCGCTTAACCATCCATCCACAGAGGTACTTCATGCTCCAAAATGGTTGCATGTACTACTTCGACGACCCAAGCAAGGACAAGGCGCTTGGCTACTTCAACCTTCGTGGATGCGCTGTCATGGATGCGGAAGAGGAAACCAAGAAGTATGCGCCTCTATCTTCCTCTTTTTTCTCTTCTTTCTTTTGCGGGGCGGATTCATTTAAGGCACTCCACTGGATTGTACTCCACAGGCCATTCAGCTTCGGGATCTACCACAAGTCGCAGCGCACGTACTGGCTCCACGCCAAGGACCGACAAGAGATGAAGGAGTGGATGGAGACCATGCAGCGGGCTATCGACATCATGGAGGAAGAAGACACCGCCAAGCCAGCACCCCGAGGAGTGGGCGCCATGCTGTTGGCCGATTTCATGGGCAGCAAATAGAGGGAAAACAAACAAATTCTGTCGACATTTGCTATTTCTTTGCGATCTGAGATTCGAGTGAGAAACTCGAGTAAGTTGTGCAAAAAAGACGTGCAGCGTCTGTCCTGCATCAGTTTCAATTCGATAGAACAGCGGAAGGATGGCCACGGTGGCTCGCCCAGCAATGAGGTGCCATTATGAGGTCCTGGGTGTGGAGCGGACGGCGGCTTCCGATGAATTGAAGTCGGCCTACCGCAAATTGGCCCTCAAATGGCACCCCGACAAGAACATGCATCAGCAAGAGGAAGCCCATCAGCGATTTCAAGAGATACAGCAGGCCTATGCAGTACTGAATGATCCAAATGAGCGTGCTTGGTATGATTCGCATCGCGAGGCCATTCTCCGAGGAGGCGATGGCACAGCTGACGATGGCATGTCCCATCATGAAGGTGTTAATATATGGCCGTACTTCAACTCCAACTGCTACCGCGGCTTTGGCGATGAGGAAGATGGATTCTATAGTGTGTATGGCCGTCTCTTTGCCACACTGGACGAAGAAGAGGACACCTATGGTCCTCGTGACAGCAAGAGGAGCGAAAAGGCGCCCTCGTTCGGCACTTCTACCTCGCCCTGGTCCGATGTGCATCGTTTCTATTCCTTCTGGGAGGCCTTCTTCACTCGTAAGACCTTTGCTTGGTGCGATCGCTACAACACAACGCAAGCCGACGGCAGGTAAAGCGTATTATTATTATTATTATGCATTATTATTATTATATTTCTTGCCCACTCTACCATTGCGTTGTTATTATAACAGAAAGCCAACTTTTATCTCGAAGGTCATCAATTCATTTATAATTTATTTTGAAAACCTTAGGCGCATGAAGCGAGCCATGGAAAAGGAGAACAAGAAGGAACGAGACAAGGCCAAGCGTGCCTTCAACGAGAACGTGCGGCACCTGGTCGACTTTGTCAAGAAGCGAGACAAGCGCGTCGTCGAGCACATGAAGGAGGTCGTCCGCCGCAAGCAGGAGGAGGCCGAGCGCGCCGCTGAGCGCAAGCGCCAACAGGACCGCGAGAAGCAGGAGCGCATGAAGCGACTGCGCGAGGAGCAACTCGCGGCGGCCGAAGAGGCCGAGAACGGAGAGGAGGGAAACGAAGAGGACGACGCCATCGCCGAGACTCTGCGGCAGTACGAAGAGGAGGAAGACGAAGAAACCGATGCGAAAAATCAACATATTTTCTGCGCTTATTGCAACAAGGTAACCCTGCTTGCCTCCCCTCGTAATTGACACGTCATGAATGGATTCATTCTGACCGGTATGTGTGTTATTGTTATGGAAATCAGAATTTTAAGTCAAGCAAGGCTTGGGAGAACCACGAAAAGTCAAAGAAACACCTGCAGAATGTTCAGGCGTTTGCCGATAAGCTTATGGAGGAGGACTTTGCTGCGGAAGAGGATGCTGTGGGGGAAGATGAAGAGCTCGCACAAGAGGACGGTAAAGAAGGAGCAGAGGAAAATGTTGAGAAAGAGGTGGAAGGGGAGCAGGAGGACGGCGAAGGCGTAGCCGAAGAGGAGGAAGATGAGGAGGAAGATGCGGGAGGCGAACCTGTAGAAGTGGCGGCCACCTCGCGATTCGATATTTTGCAGGAGGAGGAGGAAGAAGAGGAAGGCGAGCAGGAAGAGGAAGAAGAGGAGCCTTCGACAAAAGGGCGGAAAGGACGCAACAAAGGAAGCCAAGCACAGCCCGCAAGGCCGCCAAGCAAGAAAAAAAAGGAAAGCCGTAAGGCGAAGAAGAGGCAAGAACTTGAAGAGGACGAGGAGGATGAGAATGGCGAGGATGGTAACAAAGAGGTCCATAAATCTGCCGGAGAAAACGAAGGTGAGGACGACGACGAAGAAGAGGTCGACCTGGAGTCGCTTAGCCGAGGGCGAAAGAGCCGTAAGGAGCGGCGCCAGGAGCGCGAGCAGATTATACAGTCCGACACGGGCAAGCGCGGCGGCAAGAAGGGCCGACGCGCCAAGAAGAACGCCAACGCGCAGCCTCCCGCAGCTGAGATGAGCGCGCCGGCGAAGGAGGGCGACGGAAATGATGAAGAGGAGGATGACGGACGAGGGAAGCGAGGAGCGGCGAAGGCAAAGGGACGAGGTGGCAAGGGAGTACGCAAGGGGGCTGACGACACCCCGCGCTGCGGCGTGTGCGGCGAGGAGTTTGAGACGCGTAACAAGCTCTTCCAGCACATCAAGGCCAGGGGCCACGCACAGCTCAAATAAAACAACACTTTACAGCTCTCGACTTCTGCCGCGTTTTTGCGGGTGTTTTGTTGTTTTTCCATTTCATTTTCACCGTTCCACAAACAATGGCGACTACCGATGCGGCTTCGCTCGCTGGACGCGCACCACAGGAGGTGCGAGAGCTGATACGCACGGGCCAGTGGACGCGTCCCACTTCGGGTCTGTGTCCCGGCTATCAGCAGGCCAAGTAGACATCTACACCTTCCCACCAAAATGATAACCCAGTTTCCCATCTTTTAACGTTGTCTGCCTCAGTATGGTAATATTGCCCGCCAAGTACGCCATGGACTTCGAAGATTTTTGTCGCAAGAACCCAGCACCGTGTCCCCTTCTTGCTGTCGTCCCAGCAGGTAATTCTCTAACATTTTTTCTTTTATTTTCTTTATTTCCGCAGAAATTGTGTTTTCTATTTCATTTTCTTTCTTGCCTTTCTCTTGTGGCGCCTTTCTGCGTCGTTCTGGGTTGGTTCTGTCGGCTTCCCACATTTGCCTCGACCAAGCCTGTGGCTGAATTCAAAAGCCATAAAGGACCCAGGCTTAGTTGGGGACAGGTGTGGTGTTAAAGTGGGGAGTTGCCAATGTGTAAGTGCTACTTCGTATGCGCAAGTAGCCGGGAGTTCGATTGCTTCCTGCACAATGGCCAAACATCGTGCCCACCTTAAGACCCCATCGTCGACCTCGGTCGATGATGTGGCCAATGTGAGCCGCTCGAATAACATTCCTCACGGAAGTGCCCCCCGGTGGGCCTTCCTCCCACAACCACGCGTCGTTAACACTGCCACTCGGGAGACAACCCCACCAAAAATCAATCCCCTTCGCACGACGCGCAGTTAACACCCACCATACTCACCACCCTGCCCCTCTGTTTTTTTTGGTTGGTCGGTCGGTCGGTCGGTTGGCTTGTCTCTGCGTTCATGTATCGCAGGAGAGACCGAAATTAAGGCATTGGCCAAAGGCAGCGACGTGCGAACCGATCTGCCGAGCTACCGCGTTTTCAGGGATGGCGAGTTTATCGAACAGGTCGTCTTACCATTTTACAATCAACAACAACAACAACAACAACAACAACAACAACAACAACAACAAATCTCGGTGATCTTATTTTTACCAAGTGTTTACCACATGGAGATTTTTCGTGTGCAACGTGCAGGTGTCGGACATTACCGCGCTGTGGCGAGACGACTTGGTGAGCTTTTTCCTCGGCTGCAGCTTTGGATTCGAGCGCGCGCTGCAAGACAGCGGAATCGAAGTGCGCAACATAACCGAGGGTAAGAATGTGTCCATGTACACCACCAACATTCAGGTACATGAACACCAACTCCTCTCTCCCAACACTTGTCATGAAATCTCCGTTACGTTAGACGTCCGCATGTCTGTCCTTGGCATATTCATTTATTTTTCAACACGTTTGTTTGTTGGTTGCGATGGGAGAAAAGTGTGCCCCAGTAGGACCATTTAAGTGCCCCATGGTAGTGAGCATGCGCCCTATACCCAAGCACAAGGTAGATACGGCCGTCCAAGTAACAGGTTGGAAGCCCCGTTTGTGTAATTCAACAGTTCATAGAGTAAACCGGCGAATTCTCATCGAGTGTACCAAACAACCGCTATTTACCCCTATTTGGTAATCACCAGGAAACATGGCCCTGGCTCATGGTGGTCCGGTACACATTGGGGACCCGGAGGCCATCGGTATTGAGGACATCACGAAGGTGGACTTTGGGGACGCGGTGACCATCCTTACGGACGAGACGCCCGTCTTTTGGGCCTGCGGCGTGACTTCCGCATTGGCCGCGCTCTCCGCGAGTACGTCCTGACCTTCGGGGTGGAGTTTTCCGAATAACTGATCAAAGCGTTGACGCCGGCATGTGTCGGCCGCCGTGCGCAGAGCCTGACCTTGTAATTACCCACTCGCCCGGTTGTATGGTACAGTGACGACAACTTGCGTGCGTTACAGAGTTGAACGCGTTGTTCTGACTTTCACCGGCGGTACAGCTCATTACCGACGTGCGAGACGCGGAGAACGTTCGGGCGCACCAGTGACGCCACTGGGCACATTTGAGCGAGGATAACCTCCGGACAGGATTACCCCCAATAAGCGGCCAGTTAATGAATTACATTTTTGTATGCCTGGATAATGTCTGGTCTTGTCCGACCACGTCTGCCGGAGGACAACTCGGGCTTATCCCTCCATTACTGGATTGGTGCAAGAAAAAAGGGAAACCTTTGTCCGCACGTACCAGCAAGTACGGTCTTATTGTCTGTGCCGCCTGCTGTGTGTTAGTGACTACCTACACGAAGCTTGGCATAACCCTGTTGACGACTCCGTTCGTGTAACGAACGTACTCTAACAAGGCTTTGCGTTTTATCTCGCACATCATGTCTATCAACTTGTCATTTTACATGGGCACTCTTCTTCTTGTTGTTGCTTCCTCGGGTATGCCCGGTTCAGTAACGGTTTATTCCACCCAACTAACTCCCTAAGTCGTTAGGCATCACCAATGCGGTCTCCGTGTGGGGTTCTGGTGACAACAGTCAGGTTGCCCTATGGAACGATTATGCGGCCGCCTACCTAAGCCACAAAGACAGTGTAGAAATGCTCTTTATTAATGATACCGGCCCTTCGGCACTGTCCCGCTTCTCGGGTATGGAGTGAGAGAGTGGTGTTTGCATTCCTGGTGTCGTGTCTGGTACTAAGCTTCCTCAACTTCTTTCTCCTGCGTTGGTCCTTCCACTTAAGGCGGTGGTGTGGTCTACACCGTCTTCCACTCCGTACTCACGCCCGATGTTCTCGATTCAATCAAGACGCGTGCCTCTGGCAAGAATGTTCTACAAATGCCGTTTCTTGGTCCTCCTTTCTGTTGTAGCAAAGTGCCGTATTCGTGCTGACCACAACCACTTGCTTCCCCTTGTAGGAACGGCCATGGTGGCCAGTTACAACCTCCCCACGCTCACCACTGGCGACCCTTCCTTGGTACCGAACGTCACAATATTACACTACTTGTATTTTGGACCTATAGGAATTTTCCGGCTTGCATTACTACCTTTTTTAGATCTCAAGGGGGCAGCTGAAAGTCAAACTCACGTATATTTCTAATTCACAATGGTACCCCTATTCGTTAGGTGCTAAGTGGGGAAGTGTTGGCTCGAATCTATCTCGGCGAGATAAGCATGTGGGACGATCCTGCCATAGCAGAGCTCAACCCCGACCTACAGGCTGCAGGGAAGCTACCCTCTGAACTCATACAACTCAGCACCTATTGGGACTCAACACTCGAAGTGACCCAAGTACGTGGAATATGTATAAATATTTGAAACACTAATTGATTGGGAAAAGTGGGTACTGATGCAATCTTGGTGGGTGGTCAGGTGTTCGGTCTCATGATGTGCAACTTCTCTTCCGAGTTTGAGACCGCATACAATAGTGTCGACAGGAATCTGACCCGCATGCCTCCCTCTGGGGATGGCCGCATGAACATCGGAGCCAACCACTACGACCAGGCCGGCTTCGTAGCGGTTTGTTTCCTTGTGGCTCATCGTAAGACGTGTAGGCTAAACTTGACTTAATTATTCTTTGAAGGGCACTGAATATTCGCTGGCATACATGAACCTGAACGTCGCTCAGACTTACAATGTTGAGTACGCCCGAATGGTCAATCGGGCAAACGCCACGGTTTCGCCCACGATCAGCGCTATTCGGAGGGCCATGGAGGCCAGCAGTGCCAACGTACCAAGCGGAACCTTCAGTGTCGATCTCACGAACGCCCCTGGTAGGTGATCACACACGTTAAATTTTTGTGAAATTTCCCGGCTTACGATGAGTGCGATCGCTCTAGAGCCGGAGTCGTGGCCAATGAGCTACTTGCTCTACGTCACGCTGTCGGCCAATCTCACCAATCCAGTGACCGGATGCCCCAGCGTTAAAGAGCTGCTTAACATTCTTTTCTGGGCCCAAACCAACACAGCGGTATGGATATCCACCCAATTGGTCACGCTTGTGCTCACCATTCGCCTACAGGCTATCGATTTGGCCACCCATCATTCCTATGCGGTTTTGCCCGTTCCCATTTTCCGGTGTGCTCCGTTTATTGTCGACAAAAGAAGGAAAATTGACTGGTTTCCTTTCAAGGTTGCTGCTCGACTCTTTCCCGATTGTCAAGTGCAACAATAGGCCCTCCTTTTCAACGGCTGCAGTCGTCGGAGTTGGAGCGCCTCTTGACATTTACCCGTCTTGGGCGTACGCTTCTTGACAAAACACCCAATTTCATGCTCTGTTGACTTCTTGTGGTGGTTACTCAGAAACGAGCAGTCGACCAATACGGAGGTCTTTAAGTACTATACAACCAGCAACGAGGATGCAGTGAGCAATCTTATGCAGGATTTCAGCGATTTTGGCGGCCTGGATGTCGAGCTGACGACCGCGGAGGCCGCGTCCATGCCCGACGTGGCGCTCGTGCCTATGGTGGCCTACGCCATCGCCCCGGCCTACAGCGTCCCTGTCTTTGCCTACGGTTCGCTCCGCTTTGACTTGCCCACGCTGGCCGACATCTACTTGGGTACCATAATAGCCGTGGCCAATAGGAAAAAATAATGAGCTAAAAGTAAAAGCTGACAAACCGGAGGTGCGCAGGCAATATCAAATATTGGAACGACTCGCGGATTGTGAGTCTCAATGTCAATCTCACTTCATATTTGCCGGCCGAGCCGATCTGCGTGCTCTATCAGACCAACCCGTCCCTCATCACGAAGATCTTCACCACCGTCCTCGCGGAGCGCGTGCCCCATTTTGCCGCCGAGGTAATCCTCGTCCTCAATGAGATAGCGTACCTCAATACTAGTAAATTCACTGAAAAATAAAACATGCAACAACTTCAGATAACGCCAGGAATGCAAGTCACATTCCCCAACCTGAACCCGTGTTCGATCGGCATCGACGGTCCGTTACATACTGGAGGGAAAAAAATCACGCGGTTTTCTAACCCGACTCACCCGAATACGCTATACATGTCTTTGGCAGGCAACATAATGGACTACTTCAGCCAACCGAACTCGATCGGCATGTGGATTGTGCCGGACATCATCCCCTCGCTCTACGCCGGCCCGGCCTTCATCATCACCGAGAGTGGCAACCGAACAGCGCCGCAGCCGGCGAGGGACATCATCGCCGCCATCCGTGAGTACGAGAACCCACTCGCGGAGGACGAGGGCATATTGAAGGTGCAAGGACGCGGGGCGACCAGTTGGCCCTTCGTGATTGGATCGGCTGTCATGATCCCTACCCGTCCACAGGAAAACTGCGCGGCATCCACCGCCCTACTGGATTGGTAAGCGCTCTCTCGAAACCTCCATGTATAAAAGTTCTCGTGTTTGCTTATCGTTTCTCATGCAGGATATGGTGGACCCAAACGGACATATTTGCCTCAGAAATGGCTGACAAGTACTTCTCTTCTCTCCAAGGTTTAAGTAAGTGTGCGTGAAGTTTACTGGAACAATTACGACCGAATGGCAGTTATGGAATGGCTGTGGCAAGTGTGAGCGATTCCGTGAAGAGGCGCATCCTCAACACTCTGGCCGATGTCCGGTGCAATGGGGAAGCCACCTTCTCGCTCACCAGCTGCGTCTTCAACGGCACCTTCTGTTCGGACCGCGGAACTTGCACCAATGGCGTGTGCGCCTGCGACTCCGGCTACACGGTACCGCTTATTTCTTTCTTTTTCTTTCCCCCTTTATTGGACCTCACATGGCGGGTGGGGATTTGGATACAAGGGATCATATTGCGAGAGTCTGGCAACGAACGATGACTCGCTGTCGACGGGAGCGGTGCTGGGCATCGTCCTGGGTGTGCTGCTGCCTCTGATATGCATCCTTCTCATCGTGCTTCCTCTGATCGTCGTCGCGATCGTGCTGCTCGTGCTTCGGATGACCAAACGGAAGCCCGAATGGGAAATCAATCCTGACGAAGTGGAGCTCGGCGAACCGCTGGGCATGGGCGGGTACGAGTTGTTGGGTGGCGGTTAAGTGACAAGGCAACACTAAGTTTTTCCAATTGGGAACCAAGTTATGGGTCTGTGTATAAAGCCAGGTGGAGAGGAACCGAAGTGGCTGTGAAGATGTTGCCTTCAAACAACCCCAGCAAGGACATGATCAGGAATTTCCGAGATGAGGTGCGTTTTATGAAATTTTTCTGGCCGCCACCTTAAGTTGGAACAAAAGACTGACTCTCAGCGCCCATCTAGATTCATGTGATGATGGCGTTGAGGCATCCCAACGTTGTGCTGTTCATGGCGGCTTCTACAAGTTCCGAGAAGATGTGCCTTGTGATGGAGTTCATGGCCCTCGGTTCTCTCTTCGACGTCCTGCACAACGAGCTCATTCCCGACATTCCGTTCGCCCTCAAGGTCAAACTGGCCTATCAGGCTGCCAAGGGAATGCATTTCCTTCATTCTTCAGGTATATTTTTTCCTTCCCTATTTCTTTTTCCCCCTCTCACTGTCCTTCCAGGCATCGTGCATCGCGACCTCAAGTCGCTCAACCTTCTTCTCGACGCTAAGTGGAACGTCAAGGTGAGCGACTTTGGCCTCACTCGGTTGAAGCAAGAGATCAAGACCGGCAAGGAGGGCACCGAAGGCCTGGGATCCATCCCCTGGACGGCTCCCGAGGTGCTCAACGACCAGCCCGACCTGGACTACGTCCTCGCCGATGTGTACAGCTTCGGCATCATCCTTTGGGAGCTTCTCACGCGCAGCCAGCCCTACCCAGGCCTCAGGTCCCAACAATACATTCCATGCATTCCGTGCATTCTTGTGTGCTAAAATACTATCGAAATGGCAGCCCTGCCGCAGTGGCCGTGGCCGTGATTCGGGACGACGCGCGGCCGGCGCTTCCGGATGACGGTTCCTTCATCATGACGCCCGAGTACGACGAGCTGATGAAGAGCTGCTGGCACTCGGACCCGTCCATACGCCCCACCTTCCTGGAGATCGTCACCCGCCTGAGCTCGATGACGGGCGAGATGTCATCCTCATCTCAGGGCGGCTCGTCCTCGTCCGCCGCGTCGTCCTACCACGCCAACCCCAGCGGCCTGAGCATGTCGGCGAGCAGCGCGCGCACGCGCAAGCGGCGCGGATACACGCGATCGCACGCGGGCTCGTCGGGGGCGTCCTCGGCCAACTCGTCGGTGTACAACTACCCCATGTCGATGATGCTGCGTGCCACTGGCAGCGCCGGAGGGGCGGCGGTTCGAATCCCGGCCCCGACGGGCGAGGTGGCCATCGTCTTCTCGGACATCACCAGCGCCGCGTCGCTCTGGGAATTTAACGCGGAGGCCATGAAGGACGCCACTCTGGCACACAACCAGGCCCTTCGCTCCCTGATGGCCAAGCACCGCGGCTACGAGGTGCGGTCTACCAAGGAACGCAACACGGGCGAAGGTTCCTTCTGCGTCGTCTTCCAGGACGCGACCGACGCCGTCGAGTGGTGTATCGATGCCCAGAAGGCGCTGCTCGAGGTCGACTGGCCGCCCGCCATCTTCAAGCACCCCGGCGCCTCCGAGGAGTGGGGCGATACGGACGACCGGTGCCATATACCACCCAATCAGAATTTTTGTCGACCCAATTATGTTGACATATATGGTGTCCGCCCAACCAATAGGGTGCTGTTTAAGGGCCTCAGGGTGCGTATGGGCATTCATGTGGGTGAGCCGCGGATCGGCAAGGATCCGACCACGCGGAAGATGGACTACTTTGGCGCTCCGGTCAACACTGCCGCCCTCATCACGGCCATGACTCACGGCGGCCAGATTGTCGCATCCGAGAGCCTCCAATCCAAGCTCGACCCCAAGGACCGCATCCGAATGGTTGATCTGGGCAAGTTCGAATTACCCGATTCGCCCAGCGGTACTCGTCTTCCCTTGGTTTCCCTGTCCTCCTTGTGAATGTATTCCTCAACCTAGCAGCATCAGGAACGGGACGCCTGTTCGAGCTGAAGGTGCCCGGGCTTGAGGGTCGCTTCTTCGGCGGCGTCACCGCCAGCACGGTTCGCGGAAGGGTAAACTCGGCGGACGGAGTCAGAGATGAGGACTCCAGCTACGACGGCGAGGTGCAGACGGCGGTAGGAGAAGGCATCGACAACGAAGACCGCTTCCTCACGTCGGCCAACCTTTGCCGTTGGGTCATCAACTTCAACGAAATTCAGACAGGCAAACAGGTGAACTCCTACCACCAATCAGGAATCGAGCCGATATGTTGACTTCCGTTGATTTTCCGATAGATTGGCATGGGTTCCTACGGAGTTGTCTACAAGGGGCAGTGGAAGGGAGTGGAAGTGGCGGTCAAGCGGTTCATAAAACAGAACCTCGACGAGCGCAGACTCCTGGAGTTCCGTGCGGAGATGGCATTCCTGTCCGAGCTTCACCATCCCAATATCGTCCTCTTCATCGGTCACCCTCGACTTAACCGCCACATTTTCCTTGTTTTCTCGGCTAATGCTCTGTCGCATGTAACAGGCGCATGCGTGAGGATGCCCAATCTCTGCATTGTAACGGAATTCGTGCGGCAGGGCAGCCTCAAGGATATTCTGAGCAACAAAAGCATCAAGTTGCCATGGAATCAGCGGCTCAGAATGCTCAAGAGCGCAGCGCTGGGCGTGAACTATCTTCATTCCCAACAGCCTCAGTGCATCATCCATCGCGACATGAAGCCCTCTAACTTGCTTGTCGACGAAAACTGGAATGTGAAAATCGCAGACTTTGGATTTGCTCGGATCAAGGAGGAGAACGCGACCATGACCCGATGCGGCACACCGTGCTGGACAGGTACTAATTCTTGAATGTGGTTTTCACGGTTACATAGGAACAGCCACTTAACTGGACCAATCGCGCTGTTACAGCACCGGAGGTGATCCGAGGAGAGAAGTACACAGAAAAGGCCGACGTATATAGCTTCGGAATTATTATGTGGGAAATGCTCACCAGGAAGTACGTTGCACTTCACGTCTGAATGTTGCAAATGGAACGATATTTTGATTGGTGTTTGATTGATAGGCAACCCTTTGCCGGACGAAATTTCATGGGCGTCTCTTTGGATGTATTGGAGGGTCGCCGTCCACAGATGCCCAGCGACTGCCCTACCAGCTACCGACAGATGGTGGAACGGTGCTGGCATGCCAAACCTGAGAAGCGTCCACACATGCCTGAGCTGTTGGACTTCTTCGACAGTCTCGTCGGCGAGACCAACCGCGGCCTCAATGCTGTCTAACAATACTGCAGTGACATTTAGCCAATGCACCGCGCCTGCTGCAAGGCAATGAACTGTCAAAAGGCAAGTTCGCCGGCCAGTGTTCTGTTCAATTCCGATCATGTTGTTACGGTTTCTTAATTAAAATGTGAAGCTACCCACCTCTTTTCATTCGGAAAACGGAGAGGAAAACGCTAAAATAAGAGCAACAAATCTGGAATAAACTACATTTTGAGATGAAGCAAGGCTCGAGGCCTGGTTCCGAGGAAGAAGTTCACCCAGAGGACGAGGAATCCGAAGAAGAGGAAGAGGAAGACGATGAGGAGCCCAAATTGAAGTACCAACGCCTCGGTTTCAGTGTGCTCGACATTTTGAAGGAGGACTCGGCAACTTGCATGCATGTGCACGATAAATTTCTGGTTGGCTCCTTGATGGATCACTTACGTCTGCTCTGTAGGGGCGAGGCAAAACCGCCTCTATGACTCACGTCTCCCTTTTTCTGCATTAGACGTTGGGAACGCGAATGGGAGTGGTCTACTTGCTCGATTTCACTGGCAATCAGATTAAGCGGTACGCATGCCATTCGGCAGCCGTCAATGAAATCTCAGTAGACGAGACTGGCGAATACCTCGCCTCCTGCTCAGACGACGGTGCGTACTTGAGTATTATTGTAAATTTATCTATTCATTTATTATTTATTTATTTATTTTGCTATTCCAATATCGCTTTCCTCTCAGCCAGTCCTTCCTTCTTTGAATCCATATTAATAAATACTGCTCTTTAGGACGGGTGGTAATTCACGGCCTCTACACGGGCGAGATGGTGGATTATTCCTATCGGTCGCCCATACTCAGCGTGGCGCTCGATCCCAACTACGCTCGTTCCAAGAAGCGCTCCTTCGCCTGCGGCGGACGCGCTGGCACTCTCATCATAAACGTCAAAGGTTTTTTTCTTTCCGACACACATTCGCCTTTTTAATGGGGGGGGAAAACCCCCCCACTAAGTTAATGCATTGGCTTTGCAACATTCAGGATTTTTCCGGTCATCAAACAATGTCATCCACTCGGGTGAGGGACCGATCTACACCATCGCGTGGTGTGGTTCATTTATCGCCTGGGCCAATGAAATTGGTGCGTTTTTATTCGATTATTATTATTATTATTATTAATATTAGTACTATTATTTCATGATTTTCCCATTATTTATGGAATAAATATAGGCGTGAAAATCTACGATGTAGCGACCGAACAGAGAATCACTTTTATCGATCGACCGCGCGGAAGTCCCAAAGCTGAACTGTACCGCTGTAGCCTGTGTTGGGAAAACCCGCGCACGCTATTGGTCGGATGGGCTAGCATGGTCAAGATTGCCGTTATTAAGGTATCCTTGAATTCCCCCTGATTTTTCTCAATTTATTATGTATGTAACAACCGCCATTCCAGGAACGCGTAGAGGGTCCGTTACATGCCACCTCTCCAACGCGCTATGTAGAGATAGCAGAAGAGTACGTCGGCCAGAATATCAATAAATCAATAAATAAATAAATACAGGCATCATTAATTTATATTTTTACTTTGTATATATGTGTGTGTGTGTGTGAATAAAATACATTAATGTCGATTGTGTTCAGGTTTTTCCCCTCGGACTATTTCGTGTGCGGAATTGCCCCATTCGGGGAATATCTGTGCCTGCTGGCCTTCATAGAAGAGGAGGACGAGCACGGCCGCATGCTGCCGCAGCCGCCCGAACTCCGGATAGTCAATCGACACAACGACGAAATTTCCTCCGACGCTCTCACGTAAAAACCCGCTTACTTATATATATATGAGTAGTTATGGGTGTTGAATATATTGAAAATTCTTTCATTTTCCTTAGAATTCACGGCTATGAGTCGTACAAGGCGACATCGTACCGTCTGGACCACTTGGCTGCCGAGTCTCTCTTCTACATCGTGTCGCCCAAAGACATCGTCCTGGTGTGTAACGCATTCTTCACATTCTTCTATTTATTAAAAATATTTAATGATCATTGCATGGAATTTCAGGCAAAACCGCGCGATTTGGACGACCATATCGCGTGGCTGATCGATCCGCACCGCGCGCGTTATGAGGAGGCGCTGCAGGCCGCCGAGGCCAACGAAGCCCAACTCGAACGACACAGACTCATTGACATCGGTAACCGAGAAATTTCACCATAAATAAATTAATAAATAAATAAATTAATAAATAAATAAATAAATAATGTACCTGATGTGGGGAGAATTTCAGGTGAAAAGTATTTGAACCATTTGCTGGAGACCGGGGAGGTGGCCAAGGCCGCCGAGCTCCTGCCCAAGATCCTAAAGCGGGACGGCGCCCTGTGGGAGAAATGGATTATGGAATTTGCCCGTCGCAGACAACTCAAGGTTTGTACTATTTTTTTTAATATCATTTATTTTTATATATATAGAAATATTCATTTTTTTTCTTATTTGGCATATTTAAAACAGAACAACAACAATAACAAAAAAAATAAAAAATGTTAGGAAATCGGAGCGTACATCCCGATCGCCAATCCGCAGCTGAAGGACTACGTGTACGAGATGGTCCTCAACCACTATCTGCGGCACGACCACCGCGGCTTCTACACGCTCATCACCGAATGGCCGCACACCATCTACAAGATACAGAACCTCATCACCACCGTGCAGGAGCGCGTCAAGGAAACCACCGACATCCAGCTCATGGACGCCCTCGCCACCCTGTACGCACCTCGAGCGAACATAAACCTTATTCTTGGAAGTTTTTCTTTTCTTTTCTTTTTATAATTGTATAACAATTTATTTATATATTTTTTCTAA